>JABAYD010016050.1:0-15582 GCA_014822095.1 Diplotaxis tenuifolia
AACTTTTTAAATGATTCTCAATTAATATATAGAGGATTTTAATACATAACTATTATTTTGTTAATTGTAATTTCGAATTCTTAATTAAAATAAAGGGTATTATTTTCATTTTGAAAATATTTAATCTAATGGAACATAAATTATATGAGATTAGTCTACTGGGACATAGTTACCATTTTTTTGGCTTAAAAATAACTTTCCCTTGAATTTTATAACTGTCAATAAAAGTTGGGAGTATACGTTACAAAAAAAAGGAAGAATTCATTGTTTTCGCCAAAGTAAAACGAAAATAATTTTTTGGTAATTTATGAGAATAATAATAATGAATGTAGTGCGTAAAAAGCTTTCTAACATATTCAACATTTCCAAGTTATTTTATGCAGTAAATAGTATAATATATTTTTTAACACTACATGAATGAGCGTTAATTTATTATATAATGTTTTGAACATACAAACAATGATTTTATTATTAACATGTGTAAAATAGACCTGAATATGTAGACAAAACACTTAGTACTAAATATTAGTAAAATATATATAATATAGGAGCTAGATTTATTTTTTTGTAGAAAGCAGATCATGTATATAATAATTTTAAACTATAAAATGGTTATAAATGTATTCTACATTTACGTATAATCTAAATTAATACTTTCTCATAATTTAAATTTTATTATTTTCAAATCATTTTCTTAACAAATAATAAAATCATTTAAAAAGTATCATTGTTTCTGGTATTTGTTTTAGGACTTGATCCACTCTATAGTAAAATAAGAAATTAAAAATAAAAATATTTTAATTCTTAGATTATAATGTAAAATTTAAAACTTTTTGTGAGTTTTTATAGTAAATATAAATTTTAAAGTTTCTCTGATTTTTCAATAATATATTTTTTTTAATATAAACATAAGATAGAATTTTAAGCAATGAAATTAATACAAACATAACCCCATGTGTTTGCCTTGTTTTAGTTGGACAGTAAAACATAGAAGAGCTCAACTCTCTTCTCCTTACCCACCTCAGCATGTGATGTCATAAAATCATTAAACCAGAGAGCGACATGTGTCCTTTCCTCCATTATGATTCAACTTGCGTGTTGTTTCCAAGTCGGCTGCCGTTTTTATTCGCCAAGCGTATTGTTTTTTATTCAGTCTGGTGTTTTGTTTTTTTCATGGACTTTACTTTTCATAAAACAGAAGGCCCACTAGGACTTCCTTCCAGATTCTTCATCGATTGCAGACTCTTTGCATTCCGGTGAACCGATCTCTTCCACTCCTCTTCCAATATCTAGTGACGAAACGTCAAATCTTTAATTAACACGTCCTGGATCCTCTATATATATATATATATATATATATATATATGGTAGTTTATCATTTATTTTCTACTTTTCTTCATTCAAACCTTGCCGTTATGAATCAATAATAGTTCTCAGTTCATAGTTTTTTTCTTGGTTTTCCGGCGTCCGAATGGTTCTCAGTCTCCTATGGCTTCCTCTCCACGTAGGCCATCCACATTCTTAACAAGATATAAGGAACTTGAACGAGCACGCACCGAAAGGCCCAACTACTTCCGTCAATAGAAGGTCACTTTATCATATATAGATAGATAGAGAGAGAGGTATCTTGATCTTTGAAAACCAATGGCTTACGAGAAATTCAATGAGCTTAAGCTTAAGGACACAAAGCTTTGTCTTGGATTAAGGAAGAACAAGATGTTTCTTGCATTAGAAGCAACAAACGTCAACTACAAAGCAAAAAGGAGGAAGAACCTATATCTCCTACGAAGTAAGTATAGATCTGAGTTTCGATCTATTATTTTAAATTATGTATGAATTGTTGACTAATGATGATTTTTTTCTGATTTTACAGAACTCAAATTGTTGGTTAGCCTCCGGTGAAATCTTACCGTAAAACCAACAACAGCAGTGTGCGCTATGTGAAAGTAAGTATAGATGGATGCAACGAAAGAGAAGGGTCTGGAGTTGCTATGTGAAAGTAAGTATAGATGGATGCAACGAAAGAGAAGGGTCTGGAGTTGCACTAATGTACGAGGATAAAGATGGAGACTGGATGTTGGTTGGTCATATTCCATGGGATATGTTCTCTTCCTTTTGTAAGAGACTCAGAATCATGAAAGGATCTGATGTTCTTGCTTTCGACTCTGCCTTATGATCATGATAAAAAAAAGCAGGAGATATTTCGATGAGAGCTTTTGATGGATGAAACCCTTTTTGATTTGATTCAGATCGGCGTTTAAGTAGTTGACCACACCAAAAACAGAACATGTCAGGGTTTTGTTCGATGAGTTACATCCATCTCCAAGTGTTTTTTGTTTTGTTTGATTTTTTTTAGATTTAGAGTTTGACGTAAAGTTTTGATGAAATTTTATGTAAAACACGAACATGTACACAATATACATGCGTTGTAGTCAACGCTTGATATGCCCCAAAAACATTTGTATGACCAAATTTCACAACTTATAAATTTTATTTTAGACAATTTATACACATCAACATAAATTTGTCCAACTAAAACTTCTCAATAATTTAGAAAATGACCATTATTTCAAAACAAACACAACCAAATATGGCGCTAGGCTACAAATACAAAAAAAAATGCATCACAACAGCAAGACACAATTAAAAAAACGCATGCAAAACCTTAAACCCATAAAAATAAATAACTTGGGATATCAAAGATCAAATAAAAACTCGACATCATTTTATCATATTTATATAAAGCACAAGTTAAGTCAATGACTCCGCGGAGGTTACGCACCTATAAGTTAATTTTTTTTGAAATTTAAGTTACAAATGTATTTTGTTCTCTAACCAGATTTTGTCATTTGTTGAAGAAATATGAAATTTTAACTTTTGTTTTAGGTAATTTCAAATTTTTTTCATCCTGAAAGTTATTAGTTTTCAAATATTTTTCTCATTGGGAAGAACTTAGATCACTGATAAACATCAAAGTTCTTTAGATATAGCTTGAGGATCTATACGACCAAGTATACACGATGAGAACATGTCAAAGAAAAAGTTTATTGACTAATAATCGTAATTTCTTGGTTTGTAATATTTATCTATAATATTTATATATAATATATATGGTTTTTCTTTTACATCGCAGGATTATAATTTTTTTGTTTTTTTTCTTTTGAAACAAAATTCTTTTTGTTTTGATTTAGGTTTATCGTCTTTCCATTTCTCTGTAACAAATAAAGAATAATAATAATTAACAAAAACGAAAATAATCATTTAAAAAAAAATATTTTTAACATTAAAACACTAAACCTTAAACTCTAATCATAAACCCTAAACTCTTAGATAAATCATAAACACTAAATTAAACCCTAAAATCTAATTATAAACCCTAAACCATTGGATAAATCATAAACACTAAATTTTAACACTAAAGCTATACCATAAACTCTAATCTCAAACCTTAAATCATTGGGTAAATCATAAACACTAAACCATAAACTCTAATCCAATAAATCATAAACACTAAATTTTTAAAATACTATAAGATTTAGTGTTTTAGTGTTAAAATAATTTTTTTAAAGAATTATTATTTTTTATTAATGATTATTATTATTTATTTATTTTGTATTTTTAAAAACAAATAGTTTAACAAAATTTTGTTTCCTTTTTTAAAAGATGTCAAATTTGAAATAATACAATTTTATTGGTTGGTGGACCTAGAGAGTCATTCTAAGGGATGAAACCAAGAATAACTCATTAATTATTTAACAATTAATTAATACAATTTTAATAAAGAAATTAGAAAACATATATTTTTGAATGAGGTGGGTCCCATTCTCCCACTCTACTAGCTCGAGCCTGAATGTGATCATCACTCCACTTTTGATCCACATTCTGGATCAACCTATCCAGTGCCTTTGGCCATAGGTCCAGTTTTGTTCCACGGTCTGGACCATCATACGTTTTTGGTTTCATAAATTGATGTTTTATTATAATAGATTGAAATTCTTGACGCGAAGTAAATACAAGAGTAGGTTATATAAATTATAGCTAATCCCTAGGGCATCTATTTGTTGTAAGTTAATGAATGATAATGCATAACTTGAGATAATTGCTGAGAAGTGAAATGAGTCGGACCTGGAATTATTGGAACCAAAAGTTCCGAAATCATGGACCCCACCCACAGTGTCGGTCGTGACTTATTGACTTATGTCACGTTGGTTCTACAGTACGTCTCCGTCGCCGACACATCTTATTAACGCCTGTTTAAATATTCGTTATATCATTCAAACAAATGTTTTAGAAAAAAAATTAATGTCAAATAATAAGATATTTTGATATTTTTAAAATACTTTAACTTTATAGAAAACCGGTTGATCAATAATATTTTAGTTTATTATTTATAATTGGTAATTTATTTAAAATTTATATTATTAATAATGTTATTTTTTAAAAAGTTAAATTTCTTAATTCTTGTGTTTTGGATAAAACCTACTATATGGTGTGGATAGGAGGGGAGTATATTGACGTGGGCTGGACATTAAATTGTTTGAATGTCCCAAACCGGCAAAGTTTAGTTGGTCAAAAATATAATCAATGTCGCTGGACTTTTATTAGTCCACAAAAACACTAAAGTTCACTTTATATTTCTTTTTCTTTTTTTTTAACGGAAAAAGCTTACATATCTGTCCAACTTCTTGTTTTTGTAGTATCAAGCTAGTTTGTAATTGTATATATGTACAAATCTTTACGCCATAACTGAATAATATGTATCATCCAAAGGAATATTGTAAAATAATTCTCGATTTATGAATCATGATATTATTGGTAATATATCCGGATATCGTACCATTAAAAAGCTAAAACATACATATATATGATTAATCATATGTCGCATTAGTATAATGACGTAAGAATGAAACAATGCATGGAAACGAAAGCAATTTACTTTCCACTAAATGTTCAACCCGGCCAAGAAGGAAACCCCTGTCGACGGCAACCAAGACGAACCATAAATAAATTCCGCCACCGTAAAACGGTTAGCCTCAGCCGTCGAGTTGATGACCCGATATCCTGGCCAGTTCACACGTTGCGCAAGAGCCGACCCGGGTCCAGTATTCAAATACTCTCCGTAATATAAAGTATCTAAAGCAAATGAACTTGTGTTCCACTCGAGCCAACCTCTTGTGTGTACATGTTTGTCGATATACGATAACATGTAAACCGTCCTAGAGAAAAGCTTCCAAGGCCTGCCTAGATACGTCTGGAAAGTACCGTTGGTTGCTTGGAGATCAGGTGTTGCCAAAATCCTAGATGCATGTATCGACATACCAGTGTTTTGGTTCGGGTCTTTTCTGTTCTGAGCGGTGATCGTGTTTTTCTGAAAATCCATGGGTTTGCGTGCGTAGATGCTACAGTTTTGTAGCACGACGGCTGCATTACCGAAGATGAAATCGACTGTACCGTAGATATCACATTCCCGAAAGAATTGTCGGTTTGAATGAACGTAGAGTGTGTCTTGGTAACCAATTATATTGCATCGATAGATCACCGCATGGTCAGCCCCAATGCGGAGAGCGACTGCTTGGTGCTTCGCTGGACCAGCCCAGTTTTCGAATGTAATGTCCCTTGCAATAAATCCGGCTCCGGTAGCAGCTGGAGAAAACAAAACAGATACACACAGTTATTGTTTGTGCTTAATAAATTTTTAAATTCATGAAACATAAGAAACCAATGTATATAAATTAGCTCGTCAATAAGTGTTTTATCTCTAGATATAGTGCAACAAATTATGTTTTGGATTGAACTATATATATATATACTTATACTCCCTCCTTTCCTTAATAATTGACGTTTTAGAAATATGCACGCATATTAAGAAATATTTAATTTTTCCTAGTTTCTATACAAAAACATCATTAATTGTTTACCTAACCATAATTCAACCAATAATAAAATAGAACGTATTATATCATTGGTCATTTCACATTAATTAGTACTAAATTTTACATTGAAAATTGAAAACGTCAAATAATTTGGAACAAAAATATTCCCCTAAAATGTCAAATATTAATGGTCGGAGGGAGTATAAACACATGAGAAATAACTATAAATGTTATATGGACTAGTGGTCTCTAACGTCCAACCACAAATTAGCAATGGCCTACATCCAACCATATAAAAAATAAGTGCAACTCTTGTCTGTCTCCCATAATGCATGTATATATGTATACAAATATGTGGGTCAGTAATTGCGCTGCCTCCTTCCAGCTTTAGGGCATTCCATGTGAATGTATTTATTCTTTCTAGACGTTTATGCGTGTATGATATGAAAGTGCATATTTTTATGAAGATTTGAATATACATACATATTACTCGCATATATGGTACATGCATTTACTAATGTAGTGACGTACGTACCTGGATATGGGATGTATAAATGAGTATTAGATTGATGAGTGTAATGTATTTAAACTTTGTTTTACCAAAAATGTTTTATGGTTTCAGTTGATAGAATGCACTTAATGCAGTTTAAGACCACAACAACATGCATGTGAGGTTAGTTGAATAAGCGGCAGCATCACATAGGATGTCTGATTCAGTGTGATGTGTTACCTAACCGAACACAATCGTAATCATATTGTATGTTGGATCCAAAAAACAGTAACCAAACTACAAAGCATTATTAAGAGATCAGATCAAACTTAAATTTGTAAATACACTCAAATATCACTATTTACTAAATTATTGGTCCAAAATATTTACTTATTTTACTGGTCGGTCGAGTGGATATATATTACTATTTCCAAAATTTACTTAAAACTAGCTTTCTTTAGTTTAGTTAGCAAAAAAAAACTAGCTTTCTTTAGTGGTCCACAATTCCAAGTGAAGAATAAACAAAGTGGTAACAGACACTCTAAATTTATCACTCCGAAATCTTTACAGCTAGCTAACTCATGGCCCCCTTCATTCCAAGATTATCTCTAGCATTACATATATTAAATTGATAGGAAAAAGTTGGACCCAAGTAATATATCAACTGAAAAACGATCATGTATTAGATATCATAAGTGTTGACTACTATTAAGCTATTTTAATAATTTTATTATATAATCACCAGAAAATGATTTAGTTCAACTTATGGCACAACATAGATCTTTTCGTTTTTTGACCCTCAAAATATGGGGTATTATTTATAATTCTTTTTAATTTTCTTAGTTGCAACACTAATATTGGTTTTACTTTTGACTGCTAAATTTATCATCAACTTTTAATGTGTTTATTAATATGTGCTCCTTATTTTTATAGAATTGTATGTTTTTGTGTCTTCACACATTTTGTGACAAAAAATGATTATAAATACATTGTTTTTTTTGTAATTAGCTATTTCATATAATAAAAAAAACAGTAGCATTTGAATATAAATAATTACTATTTAAAATTTTAAAAATTATCACTATCATAAAAAAATATAAAAAATATTTTAAAATAGAGGAATTTAACTTATAATATTTATTTTAAGAAATATTTGTAAATTGCTTAATTGCAATAATAGTGTTGGTTTGCTATCAGAAAAAAAATAAAAAAAATAATAGTGTTGGTAAAAGAAGTTAACAAGGAATGGTAAAAAAGAAGTGAACTGCCTTACCAAATGTCGCCGTGTGAAAAGTGGTAATGTTGTCAAAAATACTTTTCCCTCCCGAAATAACAGTTTTACCCTTTCCATCTCCAACGAACATCAAGTTAATTTTTTTTCTACCGACCTTGAGGTTGTCCTCTTCGTACCTTCCAAAAAGAAACACAAAAATTTCAAAGTCATATACCGCAGTTATTAATCTTTTCCGTACCTGCCAGCGAGGTTACTTTCATCATTTTCACGGATGCAACAGTTCAAACTTTAAAATTACACAAACATCGAGAAAATATTAGGGATGAAAACGTAATTTACCTTCCGGCTTTAACGTAGATAATAGTGCGGCGAGTACTGTACTGAGGAGCTTTCTTGATAGCTTCCGATATAGTCTTGCACGTGCCGTTACCGTCTTTCGAGACGATGATGTCAGCTTGTATCTGAGATATTGGCATTTCCAGTATCTCACGCTCTCTTCTCTTTGTCCATCTCGGGAACTTCGAGTTCCCGTCTCCTCCTACTTCAAGAAGCCTTCTGTTCTGTATCGGCACTCCCGCGAATTCGTTCCCTTCACCGTCACCGCTCGCCGCAAATATCGCTAAGCAGTTACTGACGAGCTCGGAGAGATTCTTCAGCGCCGCATTCATCTGATCCTTCACTCCACCGTCGTCAACGCCGTCGAATCCTTCCGCGCAAGTTTCGTGGTTCGTCAGAGCCGAGCTCAGCCATGTCATCACATCTTGCGGCTTTGTTTGGCGGCCGGAGACGGAAGATAGTGCGCGTGATAGCGCGTCGACCGAATCGTCTAGCAGCTCGAGGCATGCATCGTAGGCGGAGCGGACACGTGGGGGCATGTCGAGGGCAGTTAAAGAGGAAGATGAGTAGAGTGCGTGGTTGAAGTGGTGGAGCGTCATGTTCACCGTCACGTGGAGAAGATTGTTGTCGGAAGAGGCGGCGAGTGAGCCGGGGAAGTTCATGAGTGAGTCAACGCATAGCTCTGGGAAACGAACCAAGTCGCAAGCTTTTGAGATAGCTTTACTTGGTTTCCGAGCTAGGCTTGGGATGTGCTGGAACAACTTGTGTTGTGATCCGAATACCGCGGCGGGGAGGGTTAGTATGAAGGCGACGAAAATTAAAGACAGTTGAAGCTTCTTTCTTGTCGGTTGTGCTGACATGGAGACATGGTTTATGCTCGGAGCCGGAGATGTGGTGGCTCTGACCGAACCACTTACTTTGGATGGTCCAAGTCTTTCGTAGCCCATTTTGTTGTAGACTATTTTCTTTCTTGTGGTTTTACATTCCAAGTGGTGCAAGTGTATATATATGAGTAAGTGAGTGAGTCTGGTGAAGGATATAAAAGGAGAGTGATGATGATTACTGGTGGGGACACGCGTCATTGGACTATTTTAACATAAGAATTTAAAAAAAATGCTTAATTTATTTGCTTGTGGTCGAGTTTAAGTTGCTTGTGTTTATCACCGTTTGTTAGTCAGCTTTTTGTTTCCCGTCGATGTTTGTTAGTGAGCTTTTGTTACTCGTCGGCATGAGTTAAAATAGGTTAGGGGATTTTTACCACAACGGAATTTGGTGAACCAAACTGAAATGTAGTTTTATGTTTACGTCAGATTATAACTTCGGTTCAATTTAATAGATTGCAAAAAAAAAACATATTCAGTTGTTGGGTTGATCAATTCAATAATTGGTTAGTTCAGTTTTTTTTGTAAATAAATAAAATTATAAGAAGATCATTCCAACCAAAATTTTGAATTGAAATAACCGAACTAATTAAACTACTAAATTTTAACCAAAATTACCTAAAAAGTTTAATTGTTTCTTATAAAGTATTTGTAAACCGAACTAATTGAATCTCTTATATATTATTCTAGAAGTATTGAAAATGAGTCTTGTTTATGTGTCGTTCCTATTGTGCTTCTCATAAAATTTGTTGACGTGTGGACTCAAACATGAAATGGCTTTTAATTTGATATTTAATTGGATAATCACTAAACTTAATTGCCCGTAAAAGCATTGATGAACTTATACATATTTAACGAACTTTAAAAAAAATATCACAAAGTCCACAAGGTCCATTGATCAAAACTCTGTTACCCATTATACTAAAATTTTTAAAATTGATCAAAACTCTGTTTCCGGAACTCCATGTCACAGTCCAGTCCATGTCACGAGACCCATTATCTTGAGTTTGTTTTTTTTTAAGGCAATTCATCCTTTGCATATAAAATTAATTTGGATTTTTAATGAAAACTTCTAACAAAGTCTATAATTAATATTCTTAGTTATTGACAGATTATCAATAAATTATAATACCATAATTGACATCCTACAGTTAATATGGCCAACCATGATATTAGAAACATTAACAATATATAGTGAAACTTCTATAAATTAATAATGTTGAGACTACATTAGTTGAACTAAAAAACTAATTTGAAACTATAAAATTATATTAATTTATAGAGATATTGAGAGGTTCATTTAGAGAGGTTCTACTATATAAAGAATTTGTGAACTCTTGATGTTCCCTTATCTTTTTATAAACTTCACAAGATGTGATTTCTCACTCCAACATGTTTTATAGAGTATACAATAAACATCAATTTATAAGCATAAACAAATCAGTCTATCCAAGATTTTAAATCCCTTTCCTCTGTTGCTACCTTCGATTTAATGAATCAGCTTCCTTTGTGAAAAACATTCAGATGACAAGTCTGTTTGCCAAGTCTGTCTTCACATATAGTTAAAACGAAAGACATGTATGATAGAAGAGAATCAACATACAATAAAGGTAATTTTTGGAATAATCATTGAAATTCGTGAGAAGAAGATCGAACCGATCCGAACCCAACGTAAATACCAAATGGATCTTGTTTTGTGGTATTTTAGGTTATGGGTATTATCCGAACTAAACTCGAAACTAAATGGATACCTGATAAAACCCAAAATATTCAAAATTTCAGAATATAACGTATACCGAATATGATTTAAATTCCTAATATGTAACCAACATAGTTTAAGATATTATTAAACATCAAAAATTAATTATATGTTTCATGAATGTTGATGGTTGAAGGTAGCGATTGAAGTTTGAATTTTTTAATTTAGGCTTTGGTTTTATTAAATAATGTTTATCATTTCTTAAGAATTTGGTTTTTCTTTTATGCTTTCATTTATTTGGTTTTTTTTATCAATAACTAGGTTTATATTTCGTTTGATTTTGAATGATCACGTTTGATGTTCCTTTCTTATTTTTAATCAATTTTACTTATGTTTTGGTTAAAAAATAATTACAAATAATGTACTTTTAAATCTGAAGAACCGATTTTACTTATGTTTTGGTTACAAAGTAAGTACATATCAGATATTTTTTAAACCAAAGAACCGATTGGGACCCGAACTCGAAAGTACAACGGATTATACCGGTTCTTTAAAGATTTACTAATCCCGATTCGAAACCGATAGAAACCGAACCGGTTCCGAACCGAACTTTCAAATAAACCAAATAGGGCTGATTTTGATAAACCCGAAAAAACGAAACCCGATTGGATAAAACCAAAATCCGATTGGGACCCCGAATGCCCAGGCTAACCTAGATCCCCTTTCACCTTCTTGCAAATTTTTTGTTTGCTATAGTTTAGAGATACTAATTTTTCTTAAAAAGCATTCTAATTGGATTGATGCAATAAACAAAAGCCCACATAATTATAGCCCAAGTCAATTTTTTTGTAACAACAATAATCCAAGTCAATTATTTGCAAGGATTTATTATTTGTAATGAGATGTTGGCTTTTTTTAAAAAAATTCTAAACATTTTAATTTAATGTTAACTGAAAACTATGGGTTTACTGTTAATTAAAGGTTAACATTGTTAGAATTGTAAGATATTTAATTTCTCAATTGTATTATGACACTTTAAATTATCTTAATTGTCCATTGCTCTTTATATGTATTTTGGTATTATAAAACTAGATATTAAACTAGTATCTACAATATTTAGATAGTCGTATTTTAAAAAATGTATAATGAACAATTCGATAATGATTTAAACATATCATTCAATATTATGTGGAGGTTTAGGTGGTCTTATAAATTTTAGTATAAATTCAAAATAATTAATATTATTCATACGAAGTTCTTAGAACTTGAACCATCAATTTTATACATCCTAACATTATTACACAAATAATACACAGGAAATTAGTGTCCATTTAATATATGTTTTCTTTATTAAATTAGACGCAGATCAATACCTACTAACATACTAAACTAAAAAATAGTCAGTTCAGTACGACAAAAGTTTATGTGAAGTTAACTAAGTGCATCTCCACCTCTATATTTTTCTCTAAAATAAAAATCTCTATTATAGAGGTGGATTTGCTCCAGTACATGCTTCTATAATAGAATTCCTTTATTTTAGAGGAAAATATAGAGGAATGTTAATTTGTGCCTCTATATTTAAAAGTGAAAATAACATATTTCTATATTTTCTCCTATAAATAGAGAAACTCTATTATAGAGATATACATTAGAGCATTCCACATCTATAATAAAAATTTTCTATTTTAGAGAAAAATATAAAAATAGAAATAGAGGTGAGTTGGAAATGGCCTAACAAAAAATGAATTATCTGAACCAAAACCGATTGTTGGAACCGAATCCGGAATCTAAGTTTAGAGATTAGTTAAAAACAACAAAAACTCTCACATCGTCTAGGAAAAAAAAGCAACAGGAATAAAATTTGCTTATTTATTTTCTTGTCTTTCGGTTTTAATTTCTTGTGTTATTCATGGTTTGTTAGTGAGGTTTCGTTACACAGAATCATCAACACCAGTTGTCTAGCTTATTTCTTCTAAGAATGTAAACGATTAATCTGTTATTTTCCTATAAAAAATACATCTCCTTCCGTCCCTTAATATTTGACGTTTTAAGGAATTATTTTTGTTCCAAATTATTTGACGTTTTCAATTTTCAATATAAAATTTAATAATAATTAATGTCAGGTGACCAATGATATACTCCTTCTCTTTCATTATAAGTGTCACTTAACAGCTGTGCACACATATTAAGAAAACAATTAATTTTACATATTTCCTATATAAAAACACAGTTACCTATACACCTAACCATATTTTAACCAATAGAAAAATAAATTACATAATAAAATTAATAAATTTTGCATTGAAAACCGAAAACGACACTTATTTTGTAACGCAAAAAATTCTCTACAATGACACTTAATATGAAACGGAGGGAGTAATACATTCTATTTTATTATTGGTTGAAGTATGGTTAGGTAGACAATTAATGATGTTTTTGTCTAGAAAATTAGAAAAAATTAAATATTTCTTAATATACGTACTTACTCCTAAAACGTCAATTATTAAGGGACGGAAGGAATATAAAATAGTGTTAACAGGAAATTACTGGTTATGAATGCTATGCTAATTCTTTAGGGTCGAACCGTATAGTAAATTTAAAATCATTTACACATAAATCTCGAAATTGATATCTTAGCATTAAAGAGCATGCGCTGGCATCTACCAATCAAGTATATAAACACTAAAACAGTTAACATGCATTAACTAGATCCATATATTGTTTCAACATCAATCTAACAGGAAACACGACTCAGCTAATGCCAGATTGCGACTAAAAAGACCCCCAGTGTTTCTGATTACATAGACATCCCACGTTATTCTTTTTTGGGAAAATTGTTTTGTAGGCCAAAACAATTAGTATATTGCTTCTTCGGTCTAATCTCATTTTAATTGTTTTATTAGGTTAAATATTCTCTAAATTACAATAATACCATAAAATTAGTTTATTAATTCGAGATTCTAATTAAAAATAATAGTTATAGTTTTTAGATTTAATAGTTTTATAGTGTAAAAGAATATATTTTTTAAAAAAATTAAAAAAATCCAAATATTAAAAAAAATAATTCAAAATTAAAAAAAATAATTCCATATAAAAACTAATTTGAAATGAAACAAATATCCCAAAAATATTTCCAAATAATTAAAAAAAAACTGATTCTATAATTAAGAAAAACATTTTCATATATTAAAAAACTAATTCAAAATTAAAAAAATTAAAAAATAATCGAAATTAAACAAATGTATATAAAAATATGGGTTATTCACAAATTTTATAAATTTCAAACATTTATTAAAAAACTATTTCCAAATATTAAAAAATGATATTTCCAAATACTCTTTAAAAAAACTATTTCCAAATATTTTATAAATTCTAAATTCTTATTATAATATAATAATTATATTTTTTTTGCTTACAAAACTGATTTTCAATATATGGTAACTAAATATTTCCAAAAATTTGATTCCCAAATTTTCGGAACTGATTGTCGTTATCCGTATAATATGTATTATACTATATGTAGAATGCAGTAAGAATGTTTTGAAATCAATTTCTACAGGTTTTAGATTTTTTTAATGTGCAGATTCTGATTTATACCTATTTTAGATTTATAGTAATGTTTAGATTCTGATTTCTACTGATTTTAGATGGATATGTTAAAGCGAGGAATATGTATTCCAAACAGTTTTAAATTATTATTATTTATGTAAAACATGTATTCTAAACATAGTAGATTTTATAAAAAAGTAGATTTCATATTCTACTTCGTAGAACGTCAATTTTAATATCTTTATAACAAAATAAGAAATTATGATATTAGTTTATTTTTTAGTCTGGAAACAAATACTACTAGGTTTATATAGGTGTTTCATCGTTAGTTTTTTTTTTTTGATTTTTTTGTTCACAAAACTATTTATTTGATTAATTTCCGAAAATACTTAAGGGTATTATATATAAGAGTTTTTTTTTGTCTTTTAATGAATAATGTATTTTTGAAAATGTCTAATGAATAGTGGTAAACATGAAAAGTGGTATCATAAAATTAGTATTTTTGGCAATTTCTGTTGACATGAAGTGATAAGTTGGTAACAAGAGAAGAAGATTACTAGATATACATCCGGACTCATCAAAGCTAAAGGTTATGCTTGTCCGTACAGTTTAGGTCAAGGCGTGACCTAAACTTGTCTTGGAAGGCAAGGAAGTGTTTAGCTTTGAGAGGGAAGGAAGATATTTGTCTAAGGAACAAGAGGGATGTCGGCAAGGTGAGAGAGTGCCGTTGAGGAAGCAGCCAAAGGAAGAGAGAGACGTTGAGGTGCTGTCGCTTTCCCTCGGCTGCACCATCCCACTATCTCGGCCAAGGCACATTAAATTAATCTTGTCTAGTACCAACTTGTCCATTGTTTAACATTTGTTTTAGTCTATTTATAGACATGTAACGTGAGGCAAATGAAGAAAAGGAAAATCATTTTCCCTCAATACTCTCTCTTACGCAAATTCTCTCTCTCTCTCGTTTGAATTCTCTTTGCTCTTACTCTGTTCTTGACCAAAATACACTCTAAATCTTCATAAAATATCATGGTATCAGAGCAACAAAGCTCCTGATAACCTCTTTTACTTCCGCAAACCATTTTACTCTGATTCTAAACTCCATTTCTCAAAACCTAGTTTATTACCCGGTGGTTACTAGCAAGAAGAAATGGAAGAACACAACAACAACACCAAGATTATCATACCTGTGATTCTAAAAGGGATTAACTATCTCCTATGGTCAAGGTTGGTGAAGACTGCCCTTGGAGGAAGAGGGTTATGGGGCCATGTTCTTGGTGAAGAAGCTCCAAAACCTACTGTCAAAGGAGAAGAAGAAACATAGATTGTTGTGGCCGAGAATGGCAAGTGGATCCAAGAGGATCTTATGGTCTTGTCTATCATCCAAAACTCTCTGAACCCATCCATCTTAGAAGCCTACTCCTACTGTGAGAGCTCTAAAGATCTATGGGATACTCTCTACAAAGTTTATGGGAATGTTTCTAACCTGACCCGAATCTTTGAAGTCAAGAAAGCCATAAACT
>JABAYD010016060.1:0-11093 GCA_014822095.1 Diplotaxis tenuifolia
GAGAATGGCCAGAGAAGTTGTTTGGAAAGGGATGCGTGGAGATGTTACTGAGTATGTCAAGGTGTGTGACGTTTGCCAGAGAAACAAATACTCGACGTTGTCACCTGCCGGGTTGCTATCGCCATTACCTATTCCATCACAGGTATGGTCTGATATCAGCTTAGATTTCGTGGAAGGACTGCCGTTGTCAAAAGGGCTTGATGTCATTATGGTGGTGGTGGATCGTTTATCCAAGTATGTGCATTTCATTCCTTTGAGACATCCGTTCACGGCACGAGGCGTAGCTGAGGTTTTCATTAAGGAGGTGATACGGCTTCATGGGTTTCCAGAGACAATGGTGTCTGACAGAGACAAAGTATTTTTGAGTAAGTTTTGGGAGGCGTTGTTTACAACTCAGGGTACGGCGTTGCACAAAAGTACTGCGTATCACCCGCAATCAGATGGTCAGACCGAAGTGGTTAACCGTTGCTTGGAAGCTTACCTCCGATGCTTCGCGGGGAGGAAGCCGTCTTCGTGGTCACAGTGGCTTCCATGGGCTGAATTTTGGTACAACACCTCTCATCACTCATCGACAAATACCACACCCTTCAAGGCTCTCTACGGTCGTGATCCCCCAAAACTGTTGAGGTATGGAGATGTGCCTACTGCTAATGTTGTGGTTGAGGAGTTGTTGCAGGACAGAGATGCTCTATTGCAGGAGTTGCGTGACAGCTTGGTTACGGCACAAGCCCGAATGCAGTTGTCTGCTAACAAGAAAAGAAGAGATGTCGAGTTTTCAGTAGGGGATTAGGTGTTCTTAAAGCTGCGTCCGTATAGACAAGTTTATGTGGCATCTCGCCGGGCTGAGAAGTTAGCTCCTCGGTTCTTCGGACAGTATCAGGTGGTTCAGCGTGTGGGTAAGGTCGCGTACAAGTTGGCGCTGCCGGCTGAGAGTTTGATACATCCGGTGTTTCATGTATCGCAGCTTAAGCAAGCCGTTGAACCTCAGACCAATGTGCAGGAGATCCCGTTGATATTGTCTTCTTCGTTGGAATGGAATGCTGAGCCCGAGGAGGTCTTGAGTATTAGGAAGAATGATAAGGATCAACAGGTGGAGGTGTTGATCAAATGGAAGGAGTTGCCTGAGTTTGAGAATACATGGGAACCAGTCAAGAGTTTAGCGGAGCAGTTTCCTCAATTTCAGCTTGAGGACAAGCTGGGACTTCTGCGAAGGGGTATTGATAAGCTGGCTGTACCTTTAGCTTACGTGCAGAGAAGCAGAGGTCAAAGAGAGGAGTTGTGGGAGTCTAAGGCAGGAGAGAAGTCAAATGTTTTAAAGAAATATGAGTTGAGCAATACGTCGTCGTTTTACTTATGAGAGTTGTATTTAAATAATGAGTTGTTGAACGTTTGGGGATATCAAATGAAATATACAACAAATATCTTATCTCACCTAACCTTATCTTCTCTCCCTAATCCTCTTTTCTGTCAAGATAAACCCTAGATAAACCCTAGGCGTTTATCAGATGGCTGGATATGGTCTTCATGGACAAGATTCAGATGAAGGTTCGTGTAGACAAAATCCTGTTATGTTTTTGGAGGTTCTCACTGCACGGAAGTTTAGTTGACAAGGGTCTGAAGCATTTTTTCTATTAAGAGAGACTGGGCAGTTGAACCTTAGGGACAACATAATGCATATGTGGTTGATATGTTAGGAAGCTGGTGGGCTCAGTATGGGATTCTTTAATCGGGGCATGTAGGAATCATGGCAGTCATTAAAGGAGCATCCTCCGGTATGAGCTTCGTTACTCTGATATTGGGCTATTTACTTATCCAGCAATCATGTGAATGCGAAACTGCTAGAAATGGAAGCTACGAAGTATTGCGAGTTTGATCCAACTGCGAGTTTGATCCAACGAACTTGTTTTGGTCTATGTAGTGATTGAAATGGATACGCGAGTTTTCAATTGTTAGATGGTTCCTCAAGGGTTTAGGAGGAGGATGGAAATACTGATCTTAACAAAGATCACATGGTGCAAGGGTCTGGAAAATCTGCAGAGTCTCCAAAGGTCATAAGACAACCGTTACGGATTCCATAATCGTATCCTCAGTAATATTATATTTATACTCTTAAAAACTTTAATTTCCTTTAGTAGTTAAAAAAAAAAACAAAGATGATGAATGATTTTGGGGCACAGATCAAGTGTTGGATTAGATTTATTGCTTCATCATTATCATCGAATATGTATGTTTAAACCATACATCAGATTTTAAATAACCAGAGAAATAAATAAATAAATATATAAATAATTCATGGGAAAGATAACTCAGTGGTGGCTATAGTGATATTTAGGTTAGATTCTGCCAGCAAATCTCTTCAGCCGAACTCAGAAGAGGGAGCTTTATATCTCATTGTCATCGCAAAGATCAAAATTAGGGGATAAAAGCAATTCGTAAAACGAAAATAAAATTCAAAACGAATCAAACAAAGAGATAAGGGCTCAGTTCAGCGGGATTATCGACACAGAAACGAAGCTCGGAAGAAACGCCTAATTCCGGTCTGTTGAGCTTGAATATTCCGAGTCATCACTGCCTTTCTCTCAAACAAAAAAAAATTGGTTTCATAACATTTTAAAAACCCCTCTATGTCTAATCTTTAACAAAGACAGATGATCAAAATCGGGAGATGAAAACCGTATACACAAAAAGTCCAAGGGAAAGAGGCTCAGACGAAATATAGTAGAGAAATTCTCAGCACTAAAAATCAGAGTGGTGCATGACTATCTCGAATTACTCATCACTGCCTCACAAACCTTTTATTATTAAATTCGAATTGGGACAGAAGAAGCGAGTTTAAAAAGATGTTGAAACCTGATATTCCTAATTAAGTGATTCGAATAAACCTAAACAAGAAACAAAACAAGATGATGCGATTTGGAATTAGTCGATGATGTAAATTTCGAAATCTGCGTGACCTTATTTATATATGCACGACGGTAGAAGCCCTAATTCTATAATTTGGACTGAAAATTCGAATTTTTCCTAAGACTTAAACGCAGCCCAAATTGTGGAATGGGCCTTTTCAAAATGCAGCTCATAAATAAAAAGAAATAAGATTTCCTTGAGGATTGAAATCAAGACCTCCCGCTTACTTGATGAGTGCTCTAACCAACTGATCTATGAAAGCAAGCCGCTTCTCTGTTTTTGTATCACATCTTTGAATATTGGGTTTTCTGCAAAATAAAAAAAAATTAATCCACAAACTCAAAAAACCACGGGACAACCTTCAAAGTACCAGTCAAACCGCAATATAACCCTCAGCCGTATATATGTGTATTTAACTGTGTATAATTTTAACACTTATCAAAACTATGTCGTTTTGGCAGTAACTTTTTAATGTAAAGAGTTGTACACACCAGGGTTTTGAACCATGGACCTTACACAATATGTATGCTACAAAACCAATTCAGTCAACAGATATATTTGTTCACTTAAAAAAAGCAGTACTATATATTTCAATTCATTCCGAAATAACTGTTTTGCGGAGATGAACTGGAAACAAGATTCTCATTTCGATTGTTGTTCAAAACATGTGAGAAAATAACTAGTAGAACCTCTATAAATTAAATTAATAATTTCACCGGTCTTGACTTGGACCGGTTCAAAATTTGACACAAATCGATAAAATAATAAGATATTTTTTTAGAAATTACGATGTAATATATGGACTCATTAAAATTATAAATTAATAACTTATATGTATATATATTTATATAAGTAAGAACCTATTATTATACTTTTTGTTTTATATTTATAATGAAAATATTTTTATATTTTTTTACACCTAATATATTTTTGATGAGATTTAGTAATATTACATCTAAACCCACATTT
Organism: Diplotaxis tenuifolia; assembly: GCA_014822095.1. Taxonomy (NCBI): domain Eukaryota; kingdom Viridiplantae; phylum Streptophyta; class Magnoliopsida; order Brassicales; family Brassicaceae; genus Diplotaxis; species Diplotaxis tenuifolia. The sequence goes on from JABAYD010016060.1 coordinate 3,874, forward strand.
AAATTCTATACAATATATACTATATACATCAAATTAATATAAATGTCAAATTTTAAAAATAATAATTAATGTCTACACATTTAAAATTAAATATTTGTTTGACTTAAAATAAATATATTATAAAATAAAAAATCTAAATAAGGAATTTTTTGTATATTAATAAAATTATAAAGTTTCAACATTATTAATTTATAGAAGTTTAACTGTATAAGTAAAAAGAATCGAAAAAGTAAATGTTTGAGTAACAATCCAAGGATGACCCCCCACATTCATTACTAGCTCCCTTGTGCAAGAGAAAAAAGAAGAAACAAGGTAATTTCCAAATGAATTTAGAAATATATTTGTTAAATGGACGAATATTTTTCTTGGTTGAAATGGTTATGTAGCATGCATATTGTCTTTAAGGTTCAAAATAAAAGTTCAAGGTTCGAACCTTGGTTTCTACAAATTTTTTTCATTAAAAAGTTACTGTCACTTAGAGGGTTGACTAGTGGTTTTTGGAGTCTGTGGATTAATTTGCAGAAAAGACCACATTGGGGTTTTTTTCAGAAAAACCTTGAATATTTGGAGGTCAATGTTAATAAGAACAAGACTTGGTGCAAACAAACAACTCATGCATTTATGTTTGTTGAACCTGTTTATGTTTACTAAAACTAAAATATGGGAAAGGTAATGTATGTAATGTTGTGAGTACCAAATCTGTTTTCATCAGTTATCCTATTTATAAAATTCTACTTTCACATATGCTCTTCGCTCTTTTGTTTCATTTGAATTTATAACTGTTAGTCTTAATGTCAGTCCTATCCCTTTTTTTGTGATTTTTTTCTAAACACATTCTAAGTCAGAAATTGAACATTCATGTGTAATAATAACTGAAGTTAACCATCGGATTCATTTGATGATGTATCTCTCAAATTTGAAGACTTACATGTCAATCACATGCAGATAGATATAAACCCGAACCAAAACAGTTTCTACTGCCAATGAGTCTTTTTTTTTGTTGGTCGAGTCATTTGTGATATATTAGTGCCTTTGTGGTATTTGTTATATATGTTTTAAAATTCAACACTGAAATAAGCTTGAAATTGCGTTACCATGTGTTTCTCTTTGGCGTTAACAATCAAAATGATGTATGTATATTGGATAGGAAGCGGCTACAACAAAAGACTGTATAGAATGTAATGTGTTCTACACTTGTATTGTAAAACAAAAACGAAACAAATCTGGTTAGCTTCAAAAATGTCTTCAAGAAGATAATGTGTTTCACTTTTACAAACAGGCTAACATATCATATGAGGCTCGCGTTCAAGTTTAAGAACTCTACTGAAGTTGGATTCCTGTTGACACAAAGAAGCAAGGAAAGCACCTAGTAAATTATAAGATTTGTGGAGAGAGCTAATTAAACCATTTGCAAGTTATTATAACGAACCTTGTATTGGTGAATCTTGTGACAACAACAACCCTTCCTGCTGGCCCTTTGATCTCACCAGTCGTTTCACTCGGCTCAGACGTAGCCCACTTGACATTGCACCTATTCAACACACACACACACACACACACACACACACACACATCTAATCAAAATCTCTCTTAAGTATATGTGAGAGTTAGCTAGAGCATAATTACGCCTTGTCATTGCGTTTGTTGCTCCACTATTACTGCTGCTTGCCTCTGCACCATTAGTAGTACTCCATTTTCTTAGTGTCCTCGCCAGATGTTTCACTCGGCTAAGCCGTATCGTCCCCACCAGTTTACCCAACTCCTCCACTGGTATTATTCCCACACCTACAACCCACATATAGACACACTTTTCACAACCTATACAAATCCAATTAGTTGGATGGGTTTTAGTGAGAGCGCTCACTCTGATCAGAATCAATCAACGGGAGAGTACTGCTGTCTCCGGAATGAGGAGGTGAGTTCACTGCTAACTGGTTGTTGCCTCCTCCTTGGATCTGAGAGCCAATGCGGCTAACCTCAGCTCTCTGCCTACGTAGCTGGTAGTTCTTGCGGCGCCGAGCTAAATGCCTTTCCCTCTCGTCTTGGCTCATAGACTGTCTTCTCTCTCTGTCTCTAAGACGCCGCCTTTCCATCTCCTTCTCCTTCCTGCTTTTCCTCGATTCGTCTCTCTCTTCCTCCATTCTATATCACTCGCAGCTACTCTCACAAATGCAATGAGATCATGATAAAGAAAAACTGTGATGGATCCAACAACAAAGAAAAACTTTTTGGATGTGTAACCCTAGGCTCAGACTACTTGTCAAACACGTTACATAAGAGTCGAGAGTAATCTTTGAGAAATCAAGACCGAATCTTGTAAATTAAAAAACATGTTCAGAAAGCATATACGACGGTGGCACTCGCAAAGCCGTGACGAGAGTGGATCAGAGAACTATAAAAAAGGTGCGACTGATCCCAACATTGATGACAATGGAAACGAAAAAACGATAGGGACAAGGATTCTACAACTGACCTGAACATACGACGGCGATCAAGGGAATGAGATAGGAGGATTGATTCGACGAACGTTTCTCCCTACAAAATTAATACTTAATTTCCTTGTAAAATTCGATTTAACTTTAATCAACCGCTATCATACAAACTCTTGATTTATATGACCTTCCATATCACATCTTATTTGCTTATTTACCCCCCTCCCCTATAGCTGCATTCCATTTTTAATTACTTTTTTCTTAACTAAATAATAATAATACTTTAATTTTATTGAAAATAAATGTATTTGTGTTTTATGCATATCTTAAAGATGAAAAATACAATCTTTCGTTTTTTTTGTAAGTAAATTACTATCGGCAAGGCAAGTGTGTCAATAATGTAGATAGTACAATCAAGAAGAGAAGTAGATTTGATTCCCAAGGAGATAGTGATAGCATTCTTTTCCTTAATATAAGGTCAATAGGGACTAAATACACCACGAAATTAATCATAAATTCATCGGACCTCGGAAACATATCTGCATTGTAACCAATTTTTTTTTTTTTTGTAACACCTGCATTGTAACCAATTAACTCTACAAAACGTGGTGAAGATGGCGATTATACTCTAGTGAAGAGCAATATGAAAAGATAACATAAGGTCTTATATGAGTTATATTTTAGTTTAAAATAGGTTTCATATGTACAGTTACTATTAGATATATATGTCATAGGCTTTATGAATATCACCTTTTCCAATTGACAACTTAGGGGCATAATGCAGTCCTATCACTTAACTTCATGTACTTTCATTTCACTATAAAGGTATGCATGCACCCGCAAACCCCACGCTGAAATCCAAAACCATAAACATCAAGAATGGTATAACAGTTGAGCAAAATAGCACATGGTGTTTCAAAAGAACTGATGATAGTCACTTTGTTGAGTAGAAAGATGAAACAAAAGGGAAAAGGTCATGAAAATAAAAGAAGAATCCAAACACTACGAGATGGAGAGAAGAACTGAAGGTTTTGTTTATCCATAGAAAGGTCTCGGACGCATATCACTCGATGAATACAGAAGCTGCAAAACACCTAATACAAATCACATGAAGAAGCTATCACATCTTGCTTGCTTGTAAAACAATCGCGTCAAGGACTCTTCTTATACTCCAAATACGATGCTAATCCTAATAAAGGGTAACTATTTTCATTACAAACAACAACTAACTAACCCCAAAACAGCAAGTGAATTCGCACCTTAATGCCAAACAGAGATTCCTAAAGGTAGATAGATAGTGAGCACCAATACCATGAACTGAAACAGAATCTATCATTCTATCTGAGAGACTCAAGTGCAAATTCTCCCTTATTCATCAGTCCCTCCGCAATCCAATACTTACGCAAACTAAGCTAAACAAGCTCATAGTCTAACTGCAGCAGTAAAGAATCCTCATTGCACCATAACAATCACAGAACGTCATACATTTATCGAGCAAGATCAAATTTTTATTAACCATAAGCCATCATAACAGACAAACAGATGCAAATGTATCCTCAAGCAGCAATAGCAGCAGAGAAGATCAATCCAATTACACGAAAAGATAGTTAATTTTTTCAAAAGGATAAAGACAGACCCAGGAAACCCCTAGATTCAATTGGAGGGACGACGACCCTTCTGGTGACTAGCGACCTCGCCTTCATTAGGGAAAAAGCCCATGAGTCGACCCGCCGAGTTCTGGTAAGCGTACATGAAACCACCCATGAGTCCGATCAGTCCTCCCGTCACCATGGAAGGTCCTTTGATTCCAGGCTTGATCCCTACACATCGTCAAATCCAAAATACCGATCAGGACGCACTCGAACAGATTGTGTAATCAAGATAGAGAGAGAGAGAGAGAAGTGGACCTGAAAGGTAGCCGACGGTGACGGAAACGCCGGTGATGGTGGAGAAACGGAGGTAATCGAGGACGCTGAAGTTTCCGACGACTTTTGTGAATGGAGGATTCCGGTCAACGACTGGGTATTGGGGCTTCTCCAAGGCTGTGATGTCTGTGTTCATCTTCGATCGATCTACAAATCTCCGCTACTCTCAGCTGTGAATCTACCTTCTTCTTCTTCTCTCTCTTAGGTTATTCAATTGCAACAGAAGCAGCTGGGAGACTCTGTTTCGTTTAGAGTCTCTCTTGGACCCAGAAACTTCTTTGTTGAACTCTTGGACCCTTCTCCACAGATCCAAATAGGCCCATTTAAGGATGGAACGTTCGCTAGCGATCAGTTACTTTGTTATAACTCAGTGTTCAAACGTCTACCAACCTTAACCACTAATTAGATTCTCTTATGCAGAAGTTAAGCTCCAAACCGTGCCTAAACTAGTGATCAAACAAGTCTCAGTTAAGCCCTCTATTAGATATGATAATTGTATAGTCCGGTTTATGTTAAACCGAGTCTATTAGTTTCGGTTATTGTGGGACCCAATTTCAGGTAATGATATATTGTATTTTTGACACATTATATATATACTCTATTTATGATTTTTCAAGGTTTTATTGAGTTTTTCTGGTCAATTTAAATCATTACAGGTTGGAGAATCCAATAAGTGAAAAGAATGATCGCGTGGAGCAAAAAAGAAGAAAATAGCCTGACTTGAAGGTTTTCACAACCATAGCAGTCAAGTAGATTGTTCTCTTATGAGCAGAGCAACCCGATAAAATTATTCCCTGATGTATCCGAAAATAAAAGATTCTATTTCAGAATTTACTCTAGTTTTCTCTATTTTTGACTTTCAGCCGCCGGTGGCAGAACTATGTTGAGAAATGAGGTGTCACCTGATACCTCTTATATCTCTATAATTACTATTTGGCTCATTAAAATGATGAAAAGTTAGTAGCTCTGTTGGTAATGTTCAGCGTCTGATCCCCCTAAACGGGAGATCAAACCCCCATAGTGACACTTTTTTTTCCTTTTTATGTAGATAGTTTGACCCATGTTAAATTCTATTATGGGTCCGCCACTGCCAGCCGCCTGTGGCTTTTATATATATATATACCTTTTATGTTTTCCTAGTTGAACTACCTTAGTTTTTACGCAAGAAAGACCTTATATAGCTTTGAGATTTGGCGATTCGCTACTAGTAAGGGAGAAGACTCCTCTATCTCCTAGAGAAGATCAACCTAGACCCTATGATTTCTAACCTATTACATGCAGTATTATTCAGAAATCATGCTTCTCTATTCTTGTGTTATGTCTAAGTAGTCACCAAGTTAGTTTAGGGTTCTAAAGTTGGTTTCGTGAGCTAAAGCTTAGATAAGTTATTACTAGAATTGTCTACATTCATATCTGATTTTAACGCTTGCATTGGCTTGATCACTTAATGCATGAATTAGGGTTAATCAATTTAGCTAATTGTTGTTTGATAACTTGACATGAATTGAATGAGCTTTGCATCCCTAGTCAGCGATAGTAGATACTAGGGTGTTTTGTGAACATAATTGGACTTGATCTCTAAAGCTTTTTGTCGCACCTTGATCCAAACGAAAGTTTAGGTATCAAGGCCGATTTACAAAGGTAATCAACACTACGACAGTGGGTTGATTCAATTCAATTTGAGTGATCCGAGTTTAGACTTGTTTAAATCGTACTTGAATAATAGCTTGGCTTGTGAACTCCATTCCCGTAAAGAAACCCTAGACTAGTACCTATAATCCAATTGAAAACAACCTCGCTTGTTACGTTCTCTTTACGTTTCTTATTCAATTTCAAAACCCCACTTTTGTTTTAGCTCTATTTTGATCCTATAAAGATAAAGTGTGAACTGGTCCTCTGGAATTGAATCTAAAGATATTACAACTACACTGTTAACTTGACAGTAGACAAAGATCCAATTTTAGTGTATCAAGTTTTGGCGCCGTTGCGACGGGGACCAGATTTTTTACCTTTATTTTTCGGTTATCTATTTAGTCTAAAACTTCTAATTTGTTTAAATCCTTTTTGCAGGCGGATGACCCTAGTGCATGACCAGTAGACATACTCGGAGCAACGCACAAGGGGAATTAATTTCGCTTACATATCAGGAGCTTGCAAACTTAGAAAGAACAAACGGACAACAAATGCCAAATAACGCCACAATGGGCGACTACGACACACTAGAACAAATGGTTGTTTCTATGCAACGAATGCAGCAGATGCATGAAACAATGGCAGCACAGCAACTAGCTGCGCAACAGGCAGTACAAGCGGAGCAACCCGTTCCAATCGGTGAGAGAAACCTACCGCGTAACATTACCGCAACGCGTTCTGCTATCGCTCCACCAGCATGCCAAAGAGCAGACTTCGAAATCAAACCTGGCATGATCAATCTGGTCCAGCGAAAGATTTTCCATGGGTTATCAGCTGAAATACCAATGGAACATATTGAAACCTTTGAAGAAATCTGCAGTTTTACTCGTGCAAACGTCGTACCACCAGATTTCACTAAGTGCATGTTGTTCCCATTCTCTCTGGCAGACAAGGCCTCAAGATGGCTTAAGTCATTACCTACAGGCTCCCTAGCCTTATGGGATCAGGTCAGAGCGGCCTTCTTAGGTCACTTCTACACAAAAGAAAAAGCAACTTCTCTAAGAAACAAGATCTCCTCCTTCAAACAACTCACTAATGAACCATTTAATGAGGCGGGAGCGTTTTAACGATACCCTCAGAGAGTGTCCTCATCATGAATTCGATGATGACCATGTTCTTGGAATTTTTTACGATGGTGTGGATTGGGAGTTCCGCAATGCTTTGAATGCAG
>JABAYD010016064.1:0-21542 GCA_014822095.1 Diplotaxis tenuifolia
TTCCGAGATGACGATTTCCAAGTTTTAAACGATTTCCTTTGTTCGGAAAGTTCTTGAGTTTTATAAAATGAATTCTCGCGAATTTTATAAAACGTAGCTTTGTTTTGCGGAGGCTTTTGGCCGTTGATTCCGTCGTACCGATTTTGACCCCAACAGTAGTCACAAATGGAGAATCAATTTATCATCACTATGACACAAATGGATATACAATATGTCATCATTGTGACACAAATGGCTATTTCATATAACAAAAATTGGGAACATGTATAAGTCTCAGATATGTGTCACATTAGATAAGGTTATCATATACACACTATATAAAACTTTGCAACAACATTGGAAATAGATATGTGTCACATTAAATCAGGTTATTGTAAAGACAACAATCTAATAATTATTCGGCAGATATATATGCACAAACATCAGAGACAGTATTCTAGTAAGCTAATAATATAATTTCCTCATTACGTAATTGTTATGTTTTGAATTTGATTGGTTTTTTTATTTGGCTCAACATCAAATTAACCATTAACCAAATAATTTTAATAAATCAGATTGTGACCACATTGCCTAAGAAGAGGCTTTAACCACAATGTGACAAAATGATAATATATTATTTTCCCTTTAAATTTGGATTTGTAAATTTATCCCATAAATCTAGTGTGTAACAAGAATAACCGATATTGTGAATCTAATATATAAATACGATGAACTGGTTCACTAAACCGGTAGTTATTTGTATTGAGAATCAGATATTGGTTTCGTTGTAAACTAAACTGGTTACTTGATCAAGTCCACATGTAAATTGTAAACCGTTGTAAACCGGTTACGCAGACAAAACAAGGTTCAGCAGAGATAGGTTAATTTTTTCTTCGTCTCTCAACAAAATAGGGTTCTCTCGGCGTTTAAGCAATTATCTGCCGCCGACTATCTCCGACGCGATTCTATCCACAACCCGTTTCTCTAGCTAAACCACGCTGCTATCATTCCTCCACCAGCTCAAGTGAGTATTTACTAGATTCACCGATAGACCGGTACAAACTAAGTCGAAAGCGATCTCAGTTATAAGAAATCCGAGTAGTTGGCGTTTCGACTTCTGGATCTAAATCGAGTAGAGGATCTAGATTTCTGGTTGTGTTGATTAATTATGGTTGGATTTAGTGTTCATTTCATCAAGGATTTGAAGTTAGGGTTAAAAATCGATTTGGAGGTTTTAATTTACGCTAAGGATACCAATGGGATTTATCATTTGTGATTTTAAAACCAAGACCTTGTTTCGATTTATAGTTTCTTTCATCATATTCTTTCATCTTATTGTTTTGTCGATTTAATCTTTGTTTTCTCTGCTGTAGATGGCGAATTCACCAGTTTCATCACCGGCCAATCCTCATTTCTTCCAGCCACTGCTTCCCAGTTTCGAGAATCACCTTGTACATAGACTGTCAATTTCTCCTCTGTTTATGTATCACATTTTGATTTAAGTTTAACTTTGCCTTTTCTGATTTGCAGACAATATATGTTACCTTCTTCGCAAAGCACATCGAAGGGAATACCACCCACAAAACATTGAAACTAGGATCAGACATTTCAGACAAAACTTGGGAAGTGAAAATGGACAGCAGGAGACTCACTGGAGGCTGGAAAGATATCGCCATCGCACATGCCCTTTGTATCGGTGACATTGTCATCTTCAAACACGAAGGAAACATGGTCTTTAGCGTCACTCCTTTTGGTCCTAGCTGTTGTGAAATTCAGTATACACCTTCTGAAATCATCAACGACAAAGCCGACACGGGTGATGATGATGACAATGTCAATAACAATAACGTCAGAAAGTTTCAATATGACTTCACAATAAGATAATAACATCTTCACATCTTTCTTACGCTTTCTTTCTTATGTTTCAGGTGGAACGGGATATCATTCGAGTACTGTTTTGAGGCCGAGGTCACTGCTTCAAATCTAAGCACGACCAACTTGTAAATTATTTACGTTTTCTGTATCTATTTCATAAGTATAAATCATATTTACAACGTCTAGCTGGATGTATTTGCAGTGTCTTCCTGTGGGAGCTACAGCTTGTAACGCCTTGAACAAACATTGCCGTGAGATAATATTAGTGAACAAGGAGGGAAATCCTTGGACAGTGCCTTTGAGGTTTAGAGAATCAGGCGGAATGTATTACCTCACAAGAGGGTGGAGAAAGTTCTGTGTTGATAACTCAAGCAAAGTAGGTGACATATTTGTGTTTAATCTAGTTGGAGATGGGGAATCTACTCCACTAATGTGTGTCTGCCCTGAATAAGCGAACTACAAAGCATGGTGAAGGTCGTTGCTTAGTTTTATTTACGGGAACTTTAGTATGTTGTTGGTTTCTAAACTTTGTTTTTTTCAACCAGGGGTTATCTATCAATATTTATGAACTTTTATCACAATGTCTCTCTTACTCTATGTAGTGTAACCAACTGTTTGTGCAACAATCTTAATGTTACTGATATGTAACCATTTTTACTCAACCTCTTCTCCGGTTAAGATTTTCTGTTTTACGGTTTGCTCCAATTATACATCCTTATGAGTTATCCGGTTACTTTCTAGGTCGGTATATTATTTGTGCACCATAGTAAACCAGATTCGTATTTAACAAACAATTCGGTATAATTTGGTTTCGTCAACTAAACCGCTTTCTTTAATAACATATATAAATTGTATAGCGTAAACCAGATCTTAGTATATTGTATTGACCATAATAAACCGGATATGAGTTTAACACCAACTATACTTTTCATCAATTAAACAGACTTAGTATTATTTGTGGACTAAATTATCCCACGTTGTAATCACATATACTATTGAAGATATTTGCTGAACAAAACTTACCGTAGAAGACTTTACCTCCATATTTACTAAAGATAATTAAAGATATTAAAGTAAAAGAAATTAGTCAAAATCTGTTTTGTCATGTTAGACAACACTGATGATGTGCTTCTATCTCTAGCTAGGCTGCGAACATTTAATGAGAAGATATGATTTGGATTCTGTGATTCAAAATTAATTTGTAAATAAAACCAAAACAATCGACTAATGTTTGGCTATATAAGGACACATCCATGATTCATAAACACACCTCAGTACTTTCTCAAAACATACCATAAAAAACAAAAGCAACCGGAAGCTACCTAAGTCACATAAAAGTAAGTTTCACCATCCGAAATTTGTGAGATTTATCCAATTTACTACCCAAAAAACCCGCATTCACAGTGACTTAACCAGTTTACTTATAACCTTTGCAGATTGTTCGAATAGTTCGTGTTGTCAACGGAGAGTGGATGAAATCTCAGCAGGGGGTGTGGAGATTTGATGAAGATCCAGCCTATGGCTCTCGTGATATCCTCATCCAGCCAAATGCAGAGATCGATTCTCTGAGAGAGATTCTACGAAGTGTGTTCCACCTAACTCTCGAAATTCCTCTCCTTATCACAAACCATAGTTGGACCCAATGGTTATACATGTCCTCCACATAACATACTATCAACTTCTGATGTTGAGTTCCTTATGAGTGTTCATGAGTGGAACAGAGACCCAAAGTTGTGGTTAGTCTTCGGAGCTGAAGAAGTTGCTAGATACCAATTCATATGCAGGGCTCCGTTCAAAATTGGAAGATTTAGCTTTCTTGGAGATGGTGTAACCGAGGAAGAACATATGGCCGCTATAAATGGTAAAAAATATCATATCATAACAATTTACTTCATTGGTAGGTATAAGAAACATATATATAAACTTATACAAAAATTGCAGCAATAATGAGAGAGAAGGAGCTAAAGTGCAATGCTCAAGTCCTTTCTGACTTTCATGATGAAGAAAAAATGGTGCTCATGTACCGTTTCTCAATGGAGGTAGAGAAAGCGAGGAACAGTCTTGACCTAAATGTCAGAGCTGAAGCTGAAACGAGTGATCATCTGGTCCCTAACGTTGACTATCATGCAGCTATAAAACAACCAATACCAAATCCACGGCCATACATTCCAATGCCTGGTTACGGTATGAGACAAGAAACGGGTAACTATACATCCCACTTTCACTATGTATAAACAGAATTAGAATTATATGTACCACCAACATTCAAAATATGGCCGGATTAAAAATATTGCGGTTTGAACTATTATTTCAGAAATATCCCATGTCTCCGTGTTGCGAAACTCATACTCACCACCAACCTACAGCGGACCAAATGTAGTTTACGCTCTACACAATGTCACAGGGTACTGGGAAACTAGACCAGGTTATTATGAAAGCTTGATGGCATCGAATTATGCATTGCAGCTACAGAGGATTTATGGAGTTGCTGACTCTGAATACAGCGGATACCAACACACCAATCTCACTATTGGAAATGTTGCACCACAATAACTTCAGTCCTACGGGTTTCATCAGGAATATTCTTCTAATACATCATCCAATGAACTGAAGAACACAAAAGAAGTTGCAGGTGATAAGATGATCTCATCAGTTCAGAGTGCATGTTTCGATGAGAAGGTTGTATACGAGAAAGGTTAGTTTTTTAAACAGTTGTATATGTTATATGGAGTGATGTGGGTAGCCAGTATAAAATTTTTACATTATAAAACTTTTAAATGATCAAATAAAACCGTTATAATGTGAAATACACGTGACTGCTAGGTGAATCCTCCAAGGCAAATGCGAATGAAGGAAACATAAAACTGGAAATTAAAGAGGTGACTGCAGAAGAAGAAGTTCATGGAACTTTGAGTGCTAATGACGAGAACCAGTAAGAACCATGATCATGGAAATCTAGCGTCTTTTGATATGTATAAGAAGTAGAATGCAATGTGTTTTCTGTTTTGTCCTTTTACCTGCTATTTTGTAAAATATAACCTCTAATAGCAGTAGTTCTAAGGTTAATCCTCGTTGTGAAATATGTTATAGTCTGTTTTGTAAGATAAATCGACTATTATCTGGTATGAATGTAAGAAAGATCTCTGTTTTATAAGATAAATAGAGTATCATCTCGTATGGATGTAACAAAGTCTCTTGTGGGACAATTACTTCTTCATTGTTCTGTTCATTAATCAGCCAATTCAAAATAAACTCTGACGGAACTACTCAATTGTATCAAAACAATCTAGATATATACATAAATCTGGATAACACGTAATTAAGCCAAATATATAATGCGATATATAACAAAACCCGGTTATCAAATATACTAATATAGCGATATATAAGACTACATTATATAAGATAGTCAAAACTATTAAGATGAGCCAACATGATTCGAATGACCAAATAACCAGCTTTCACGTTCGATACTAATGGTTTTATTCAACAAGAATAGAAATGGAACGATATATAAGACTACAGTATATAAGAACCCCAACTAACATTTAACTTGAGGCACAATGATTCTGATTAGCAAATAACCAGCTTCACGTTTAGGATTAGCGGTTTTATTGGACGAGTATATTAATAGAGCAATATATAAGACTACACTATATAAAAGACCCGCAATCGATATATAAGACTACACTATATCAAAGACCCCCAAAATTATCCAATAATGATTTAGTTATAACAACGTAATTCCAAACAGTGATGCCACTATGGACCTTTAAACAGCAGAAAAACCATGCAACTTAAACAAACGTTACCAACAACGGAATACATAGCCGTCACAAAGCAGTGCAAAATATATCCAAAGGAAGTCTCTGCTTCATAAGCATACATAACCGAGACGAGAGAGTACTAAGAAAATATTAAAAAATTACCATTCAACAAATCCTAGAGCTTAACATGAAATTCATAGATCATAACAGCAGCTCTATGTGCTTCTTCTGGTAAATCGACATACACGCTTCACAACCAGATACCGCATGGCTTTACATCAACAAGCACGCACTCAGTCCAGAATCGGCTGGACTCGGATTAGGGGGGACATCGTCAACAATTTCAAGTATGAGTGGTCTTTCTTCAGAGGCGGCATGAACACCACATTGTTTCAACAGCGACGGAAGCTCTTTAGATAGCTTACTTTCATTACAAGTTCCTGCACTGCAGTCAAGCACAATAAGTTTTGACTCAGACAGATCCAAAACACAAACCTATCCAATGCTTTTTCATGAGTTTGACGGGGAGGTAGAAACGGGTTGTTGTTTTAAAAGCCTTGACGGTCGAAGAAACACAGTCAACAAGACCGCTTGAGAAACTGAAAGCAGCCTTTCCCTTTGCTTTTTTAAACTTTGGATAACTCTACACAACGAGGAGACAAACCGAGTATAAAAATATGACGCGGTATGCTCTCCTCCCCCCCCTCCTCCGCTGACTTGGTTTCCATAGTTGGAACGTACAAGATGGATGAGAATATCTATAACCTGAATTGTATAAATTGTTACAAAAAGTTTAAAAGGAAATAGGATAAGTAATCTCCAACTCAAGTACTAACCTTCCCAGGCAGCAAACGGTTTCTATCGGCTATATCTATAATATCTTTCTCAGTGATAGACAGAGCGCTGAGTTAACCCTGCATTAAATTAGAACAAAACAATTGAAAAAATGAAACATTTGTAACGAAAATTCACAGACATGAAAAGTATTTAGCAAAATAAGCAATTGATTTTTTTATTACCAAGATTTTTTAAGCAAAGTCGAAAGATGACAATACTTCTCACGGATAACAGACATGTCATAATCGTTAACGGATCCAAGCCGTCCACCTCGCGCACGATTAATAATAGAAGTACCACACTGATAATCGCTGAGTAAAACCTTAGGGACAATCTTTTGACGCTTTCTTTGACGGCATGCCACAATACCATCATTTACATCACCCACTCCATCTTTCGGAATAGCTACCATATCATCTTCTGCAACCTTGTTTGGGGAGTTTAGTTCCTGAGTAAGACCCAACGAGAAGGAAGGTGCCTGGATACACATTACGCGAAGATCATAATTGGTTACACTACCACATCAAGTACATTTAATATTCATATTAAAAAAAACAACGCAAGAATACAAACATACAGGGGATTCATCGCGAACGAGAGGCTGACATGATGAAACAGCTATAGGTTGTACGCCATTGTCTGGAACCAAACCAGATGACCGTTGCTCGTTCTCAGCTAGACCATCAACTAAACCCGTAGGGTCTTCTATTTGACTGCACACGTACTCCTTCTATGAAACGATGGACCAACAAAAAACATTGACACGAAAAGAAAAACTCGGAAACATAAGGGTGTAATTATCCGGTCAATAGTACATATATCCAGATAGATCTATACATTCGGCTATGAGTTGCTAAATCCAAATAGAATTATAAATCCAGTTATAATATATTGACTCCATATAGAGTTATACATCCAAATTCACAAAGTCAAATAATCGCACAAAACAAGTTCCTTAGATGTTAAACTAACAAACACATACCATTATCAAAAGGTGGGGAAATTACACACTTACATCAGCATGTTTCGGTGATTGATCTTCACAATCACCGTTTCTGACATCCACGCCAAAGGAAAACATATTTAAAGAATGTTGGCAGTGTGATCGACCATCTGAGCCCTGATTGTGACCATGAATGAATCAAATTATTTTAATCGCCACCAAGAAACGATTATATTTACTTAGGCAGATAGTAGAAATAGAGGACTGGCTTAAAAAAATAGGATTATAAACTAATTCAAAAGTTATAAATCGTACTTGAAAAATGATTCATAACATATGTACATATAGGTGATCCCCAGCAATGACGTACCTCTGGTAATGAACGGCCTATACGTTCGTCGTCCTTCTCGCAATCACCTGAACGAGGGTCTTGCTGTTGAATGGACACATCATCGTCCTTTAAATATCATTACCATTGTGAAAATTTTAACATACGAAAGTAGAAATTTATATATAATGTATTCAAACAAAATGAAAAGGGTGTATATGTCAGAAAGAACTACATTTTGAGTTATTGTGTTCCAGATACGGAATACGCACTTACCGGGACCATTTTCGGTGAGGCAACTTCAAAGTTCTCGTTGTTTTCACCCACACGACCATCTGATACCTGAGTGGCAAGAATTCATGCAACTAACTTCTTTGTAAACATCAGAGACAACTTTATTTTAAACATAAACAGACACAGTGGAGACACTAAATATCAATGTCTACCAATAATCAACTATAATGTTTCAAACCCAAAAGAATAGACAATGCTCGGTTATTGTGTAGGAAATCTGGATTAAACAGTAACATAACTATAACCAAAAAAATTTACAATACACTTATTTAAAAGGGAACAACTTACAGATAAAGCTGGATTCCGATTTCGAGGTGGAGTTGAGTAATCGTTTATGTTACGTAAAACATTTCTTATAACTGCATCATTGTTGTCTCCACCAGCATTTGCAGATGTTGCTGCCGCAGGCATTGCCACATTTCCATTAAATGGCGCCATATTTGGAGCATTTTGACGAAGCTGTCCGCTCCACACAAGTGAATCGATAAGTTCTGTTTTAAATGCTGCA
This sequence comes from Diplotaxis tenuifolia, assembly GCA_014822095.1. Classification (NCBI taxonomy): domain Eukaryota; kingdom Viridiplantae; phylum Streptophyta; class Magnoliopsida; order Brassicales; family Brassicaceae; genus Diplotaxis; species Diplotaxis tenuifolia. Next base: position 8,532 of record JABAYD010016064.1, read on the forward strand.
AGCATTGCCTCAACGGATGCAACTATGGATTATTGGTGCTGCGATGCTGCTTTAGATACCTCTTTCACGGATGCAATCGCTGAATCCACTTTACCATCAAGCCTCTGAATCTCGGGTTTCAAGATTGAAAGGACTACCGACGAGATTTTCCCTTCGTCAGGAGTCTCTCTAATTGTAATGGGTGCCTTGCCGTGTCTTTTTTTAACAGCAGCTTTTGATTGATCACGCATCTTCTCAACGTCAGCTTTTGTTCCGGGTTTGGGGAGACATAGTTGGACAGGGTTATCCTAACAAGGTTTTCCACTTTAACATCGACAACTTCGTCTAACCATACACAACATGACTCATCAACTGGCCATTCCGAGTCTTGCGGAATGATGTTCCGTACTAGAACCTGTATAAGATAAGAGAGAACCACATGACACATAAATTACATAGCGCAATAAAAATTTTCCTCATTGAACGATAACGTGTAAATGCAACAATCAAACAAAGGTAAAGTTTCACATCATTTATAACAAGATCATTGCAGTGGACAACGCAAACTAATACCTCTGCTTTTCTGTCTATCTCACGAGCATAAGCTGGACTCAATGTCTTCTTCTTTGTTTACGGGATAGTCATTCTCATCTTCGTCACTTTCTGATTCAGATGACGAACATGCCTCTTGAACAACTTCTGTCAGAGCAGGTACAACTTCTACAATAACAAGCTGGAGAGCTAAAGCAAATCCTTGCAGTGCTATGGTATTTTGTGAAAGGGATATCACATCCCTCTTTTTGATGCTTGTCATAAGCATGTCAAATGCTAGACGGCCCCATGGATATGAAAAAAATTCATCAAGGTCTTCAAGAAGATCTGCATGTTCCTTAAGCATCTTTTGTTTCAAACTTGTGGATAACAAAACAGAGGAGACAATGGCTAGACATGCAAGCTTCAACCGGATCTGAGGATCTTTTACTGTTCTCATACTGAGCATCTTTATGGCCTTAGACACTCGCATCTCTTCTACACTACCAAAGAGCTCCGACCAGTATGGTTTCTCTTTGATGTTTTTCTTCCTCTTCAGATTATGTTTTTTGGGAAATTCACCGCATGGTAATCCCGTCACATCGCGAACTCCCGAAGAGAAAACCGGATAGGATTTCCTGCAAATCGAAACCAAGCTTCATGTTTCTTCTCCACCTTCAGCTGCCTCGATAGTAGAAACCGAGCGAATCTTTCAGAAAACGCTGGTTTCTCGTCTATGTCGACAATCTTGCCAAACGACATCTCCCTCAAGGCCTCTATATCCTCTTCCTTCAGGGCATTAAGGATGGAATTAATAGATCGAGAGGATTGATATGTAAGAACTCTAACACCGACAGGTTCCTCGCCATCGGCGAACATCATCTCCGGTACAGCGACTTCGGATTCCGCGGATTCGCCGATAACATCTTCGCTCAATCTCGGAGACACCATTTTCAACTAGTTTTAGTAAATGATATTGAGAGAGATTGAACATAAACCTTGATTTAAAAACAAGAACAGTTTATGGAATTTTGCAGTGATTACTTAAAGTTTTTGCATAAAGTGTAAGATTTGATTTGACGTATAAAAGATTTTATCACGATTATTGTCATAACGTCTACGAAAACCGGGAACCATCCGTCTTTCTTTTCACGTCAACTAAGATAAACAATTAAAGTAGGGATAGAATGGGAATTACTTAAAATTATACAGCGCAGTTACCATATACCTAATATATGTTGCTTTCGTTGATATCGAATGCAATTTCCCATCTTATTTTCTATTTTGCCAATATCATCTATTTTATTTAGTTAACCAATAATATATAATCAATATAAATTCCGCAGAGCCAGGCATCCTAATCGTCGATCAGGACATTCAGTCTAAAGGGTATTTTTAGTTTATTTTTCTATTAGAGTTTATAGATAAATACAGTTAACAGTTTTCTAGTTAAATAATTTTTGTTATGCAATTTTAGTTAAAATGTTCTATGAGCATCATGTTTATAACCTTGATTTTTTATAACTATAAAGGTAAGCATTTTATAAATAACTGGTGAAGATTTGTTTTATGAAACTAGAGATTTTCTGATACTAGAAGAAGTTAAAAATTATATTCAAGTACATCTTAAATAATGGAACTATTCTCAAAATGTACATGAAGCTTTTCAAAGTTCTTCAAAGACTATGATTAAAGTATCTGACTATATGAATTCTTTTAAAAGTTTTTTAGAAAAAATGTAAAAACAAAATCTAATATTTTAAATTTACTAGTTTATAAACAATTGACTGCATTCTATTGTTTATAAAAAACGAGTTTTAAGTTAAATTAAATACTAGTTCGTTCGTCCTCCTCTTTTCAAAGTTTTTTTATGATAATTTAAGTTTTTTTTCTTTTGATTGTTTGATTTGATAAGCTATATATAATGGCATACTTTCTAAACTGGCTTAGGGAAATGTATAATATTATCACTGCTAATATTACAAACTCTCATAATAATTTATCTGTGTTTTTAAAAATTTCTTATACACGAGTTGAAGTCGGTATATGCGTCATTTTCATCAGTTCAAAAAAAATCTTTAACACATATATATTTAATCAATAAAAAGAAATTATCAGTTTTTGGTTCCGTTAAGTTACAGTAGAATAAGTCTGAAAACTAGACCGATATGAAGTTGGTTCGGTTCAGTTTCCTTTAAAAAGATCCGAATAGAAACCCAAATAAAGTTTGGGTTTGATAGATCTTTTCACAATATCAATTTTATTGGTTTGGTTCAGTTTCTTTTTAAAATGTCCGAATTGAAACCCAAATAGAGTTTGGGTTAGATAGATCTTTCCACGATATCAATTTGAAAATAGAATATGCTTACATTATTTCGGTTTAAATAATTTGGTTAGTTTTAGTTGAACTAGCCCAAATGGACAAATTAGTTTATTTTATATTATTTGTTAAATTCCAAATTGTACCTAATCTTAATTAGCCTTCAATGCATTCCATCTATTACCTATTTACCTCCGTTCATCTCCTTCTTCTCCCTCATTTCCTCCTATGACGGTAAAATATTAATTCATGAAGAAATGAAGAAGAAAGAAGGGAGGTCGCAGCCATTACCATAACCACACCGTCGTAACAACCATAACCACCGCACATCAACAGCGTCACCTTGTTATTGAAGTGTAGCCGAGAGAGAACACTGAGAAGTGAACCTGAACCGTCGTATTGACCACTACCGCCCACCACACAGCATCACGTGAGTCGTTCTTCACCGGACGCGCTTTCCACATCACTGGTGGCCGAGATTCACGAATACGAAGACTTTATGAGGATAATTATTTTTATGTTTGACGATGTTTTTTGGCAGTTATTATCATACTATTTGTTTTTCTAGAACAATTCTCATACTCTTTGTTTGTAGTATTATTTTTATAACTGTTTTTTATTAAATGTAAAATGATAATAAATATTGACATTGTAATTTAGCCTATAATAATAATTGGTTATGAAAAGCGTTTAATAAAACTTGTAACATTAATTAACAAATTATAATTGTGTCAAATTTAGTGCTTCATCGACATACCATTCGATTGTGGTAGTGTGGACAATAGGTTAATTGGAGTAGTGTATACACGTAATATCAATGAGAGTGGGAATGGTTCTTCGAAAGCCGAGTGAGGGAGAAGCAGTCCTTTTCCTCCTGTTTACAAATTCTAGTTTTTATTGTTTAACAAGATATGAGTCCGTTGCGTTGCAACGGGTTTGGTTTTATGTTTTAATTTAATAAAAACATAAAATAATAGATTATTTTATTATAATATTATGATTGTTTTTATATATTATGTGAGATTTATTTTATAATTAAAATTCTTACAAATAAGCTTGAACTCAACACAATATGAAATAAGAAAGTGAATGAAAAGTAAAAAGAAATGAAAGTCAAATATATCAATCGAGTCAATGTCAACATTATACATGTTCTTATGTACTAATTTAATGTTTTCTTAAATAATTTTATAAACTTTTATTTTGCTACGACTTTTTAAAAGAGAACATTCAATTTCTAAATCTCATTTTTATTTACAATTAAAAAATAATGTTAAATACTCTTTTACATTTTTGTTTAAGATTTTAGAAAAGGAAATTACTGTCATATAACCTATTAGAATTATATTTTTGCTAGAATTTCAGAAAAAAAAACAAATTTCTATCAAAAAATTATTTTTAGCTATTAATAAATAATTTTAAAATTACTATTTTAAAATTTGTATCAATACTAACTTTACCCTTCTTTTGCTAACTTTTAGTCTTATGTTTATAATCAAATACTCTTATGTTGATTAGGAGTTTGTTTTATAAAAGGAAATTAATATTTCCTAATCTTTCAAAATTAATTTTTTGTTAGAAAAATAAAATTTCTATCAAATGATTATTTCCAGTTATATTAAGTATTTTAAAGTTGACATTTTAGAAATTCATTTATTGTCAATGTCACTAATATCTTTACATTTTCTTGTTAATTAGATCATTGTTAGTATCATGTTTATCATTAATTTTAAAAATAATAAATACTATTAATAAAATTACAATTCTCTGTGGTCAAGATTTAAATAAATTAAAAAATCTTAATTGGTTAAGATGAGAATTTGTTTTTAGAAATCTATTTTATTTAAGATTTTAGGAAAAAATAAGTTATTTCACTTCATGCTAATTTTTATTGACACATTCACAATTTTTTTTAATTGATACATGTCACAATCATATTAGGTGAAATGTTTGAATTTATTTTATTTATATTCTTTAACTCAAAATTATTAAAACATAAATTTAGTTAAATATAAGAATAATAAGATTACTTTTATTTTTTTTATTTTATTTAGACTTTTTTAAAAGTAAAATTAATTATTTTATAATTATCATTTATTTAATATTTTTATACAACTATTTTATTTTTGATAGAAAAATTTCTGTTTAATTATTTATATACTTTTCATACGAACACATATTCACACATATTCATTTACAATAACAAAATCAAACTTAAAAGTTATATTACCATCATAAGATGTAATAAGGATAATAAAAAGTTGAGTTTTATCAAGAAAATAAAAGAAAATACTCAGTTATACATACAAACACATATTCATCATATTCACACATATTCATTTACGATAACAAAATCAAAATTAAAATTTAATACCATCATAAGATATAATAAGGATAATAAAAAAACTGAGTTGTATCAAGAAATTAAAAGAAAATATTCAGTTATACATACAAATGCATATTCATCTTATTCACACATATTCATTTACGATAACAAAATCAAAATTAAAAGTTATATTACCATCATAAGATGTAATAAGGATAATAAAAAGTTGACTTGTATCAAGAAATTAAAAGAAAATACTCAGTTAATATTTTTCATGGAAATACTATTTTGTTTTGTAAAAATAACGTGGAAGATTAAACCTAAATATATATGTGAAATATTTGTAGCTATATTTGGTCATATTTTTTTTAAAATACGATTATCTATTAAAAAGGAAAGTAGTTACTTATAAGAAAATAATAAGAGTATTTTTAAAATTTTATTCTAATTAGACTATTAAAATAAGTAATAGTATTTATTTTATAGTTAGTTATTCTTCATGTTTTTACTAACTAAATTATGATACTTGTAGGACTTTACAATTCGTTTTTTGTTTAGACTTTAAAAAAACTACTATCAAATATTTTAACAATATAAAATCGTAAAATATTATATAATAGTAATTTTTCTTTTCCAGATTTGTTTAAAAAAACTGTAAAAGACTATTTTGTAATGAAAATTTTCTTTTTCTAGATCTCTTTAAGTCAGCAAAAAATAATTGTATCATATTTTTTCACATGTCACAGTTTTTTTTAAAAAAAAATAACAAATAAAAAAAGTAATCTATTTAAAAATATTTTTCATTTATATATATTTTTTAAAAATTGATAATTACTATCATATATTTTTAACAATATATAATGTAAAAGACTATGTAATAGTAATTTTCCTTCTATAAAATCCTAAAGAAAGAAATGTAAAGACTATGTAATACTAATTTACTTTTCTAAAATTCTAAAAAAAAACCTTACATTACTATTTTGTAATGAGAATTTTTCTTTTTTTAAATTATAAACAAAAAAAGAATTATATCATATTTTCTACATATGTCATCATCTTCATAAATTTATTGTCAAGTGTCGTAATCCTCTTAATTAGTAATTTTGATGAATCAAGTTTTATTATATTTATATAATAAGATTGGTTGCACTGTCCAAACGATTTGCCCATTTATTTTTCGACTAATGACTATTTATTTTGGTTCTAACACGGAAAACCCTTTGGGTTTGATCATGGGTCACTTATGGAACTGAGGCGCATCTGACATCCCTAGTCTCACTTATATTAGAAAGGCCCATTTAAATGGCCCAAATCTGAATGAGTATCTTATTTAAGCCTAGGGTTTATCATCTGCAGATGCCGTATATAAAACATAGGAATCGCGGGAATCGCGGGAGACGCTTGTCGCCTGAGAGTTGCCGGAACCACTCCCGCCGTTTGAATCTCGATTCGACGGTGAGAAACCCTAATAATTATCCAACTGAATCGAATAAGGCAATGGTGAAAACCGAAGTGAAGAGTGAGAATCTTGAGGACATCACAGTCAAAGATAACAAGCGCCGTCGCGTGGATACCTCCGTTGACGTGTTAGATAGGAAGTTCAAGAGAACCGTCCTCTGCGTATCGAAACCATCTTACCTCCTGAGTCTTCTTGAGCGAAGTAGTACCCGAAGCAATTACCTCAAACGGTTGCCAAAGATCCTTAGTGAGCTTCTTCGCCAGAGAAATTGGAGAGAAGCTAGCGGTGTACTTAGCGTTTTGATGCAAGGGACTATGAGAGATGGGTCTCCTACCATGAACCGACTCAAATACGAGGTTCTGTCTTTTCAATCTCCAAAAATGATGAAACTAGTTCTTTGACTTTTTTTGCTGTCTGTTTCTTACATGTTCCTTACTTTGGTTTTAGTTTTTTTTTTTTTTTTTTTTTATCTCCAAAAACGATGGAACTAGTGCTTTGCTTGCTTGTTTGTTGTTGTTGCTGTCGGTTTCTGGTTCTCTATCCAAAGATGATAGAACTTGTGCTTTTCCTCGTTTGTTGTTACTCTTGTCTGTTTCTTACATGTTACTTTGTCTGGTTTTTGTTTCTTTTTTCTTTTTTGGCAGGCTCAAATACAGATTCTGAGTCACTTGCAGCCAGACAAGAACAATGTTGAGGAGATTGCAAGAATATATGATACTTGGATAGGGAAGATTGGTAAACAGCATAAAGAGGTCCCTCTTTTTAGATTTGTCATTCATTAGCTTGAATGTGTTGTAGCTAATAGCCTTGTGCATGAGAGAAGAAGAACTTGTAGTTGTCGTTTGTGTACGAGAAGGAGAACTTGTAGTTGTCTTTTATTGAGTATTGTTCCAAAGCCTGAGACTGACATTGAGTTTAATAACTGGTTATTTGGACAGGAGAGGCTCATGGTTTGGTTCGAACAAATCTGTCATTTACTTGAGCATGGTATGGAGAAGGAGGCAGAGTATGCTGCAATAGGGTACAGTTTAATGATACCTTCTTGAACTAGTTTCTTTAAGGATGTATCTGGCTTTCTTTAGCTTGGTTTTGAATGGATATGTAATCTTGCAATTATCCCGAGATATTCAACTTTTGCGTGATTCAGATAAAGGCATTGTGCTACACTTTCTTGCCTGAGTTAGTTTTGATGACAGACCTTCTTCTTTTTGGCAGCATGATGCGGAGCCGTGATTTGGGAAACCTTCCACGGACCAATCTGTATATAGGAATCACATGCTACAGATTGTGGTGTCGTAAATACTCAAATGAGTTGGAGCCTAAAGACGCAGACAGCAGTGACAGCATATCTAATATGTCTGAGTCAGGATCTGGTGTTATGGCTGAGGGTTCGTCCCGGAACGAGTCTGTTTACTCTGTGGAGTCTGCTGTTTCTGTTAGAAACGAATCAGAGGCTTCGGTCGGAAATTATGAAGTAAATTCTGATGCGTCCACGCGTGACTCAGGGTCAGTGGTGGAGGTGAAGGTAAAGCTGGAGAATGTAAAACTTGAGAGTCCTCAGCATTTTACCGAACCGCCACGAATTTATGCCTCGTCTGAAGAAAGCGAGGAGCCTTTGAGAGCTGAAGTTGCATATGATCCCGCTCTTATTCAGATTCTTGGTTAGTAGTATTCTTTAATTCGAGCATTGTGCTTTATATACCCCACAACTAGCTCTGTTGATTGATTTCATGACTTGTGTTGTTTGTTTATTTGTTTTGTTAGGGGACATGGATCCATGGTTGCTTCCTTTGAAACCGCCAGAAGATCCTGATTTCCATGGAAAGATAGTCAATGATTCTTATTACAAGGACGCAGTTGAATATCTGCGACATACTATGCAGTCTCCTCGTTATGTATCTTTGGCTGCATTACACCCTCTTGTACAGGTAAAAAGGATGAATTGTAATGTTCTTCCCTCAAAAGCTTGGATGTGTAGACTGATTATATTTTTTGTAGCTTCTTTTAATTGGAGGCCGTGTAGATGAAGCGATGAAAGCGGTTGAGGAGATGTGTAACAAAGTACATGACATCAAACCTTTCAGGTAAAAAAGGATCTCTCATTCTCAGTTCCTATTGTTTTAGTATCTTTACATGAGACAATAGCCATACAATCTTTGTTTTGCTCAATTGTAGGATTAGAGCCGCCATGAAGGAGAAGTTTCATAATAACAGTGACGAGCTCGCAAAATGCTACGAAGATATCTTAAAGATCGATCCTAGTTGTGTAACCACCTTGAAGAAGCTTATTGATATGTCAAAAGAAGGTAATTAGGATCTTATCATTCTTGAATCCTTACTAAATCTGTCTCTAATACCATTTTTGTTTTATAACTTGCAGATGGGTATAGTAGAGAGTCGGTACTCGAAATGATAGCCTTGCATGTAGAAGCTTCTTTTCCGGAGCCTGAAGTCTGGAAAGAGTTTGCAGAGATGTTGATTCTCTTCTTTGAGAATGTTGATGAAGACAGGATGTCTGTATGCTTCAACGGGTCTGGTGAAGAAGGGTGTCAACAAACATACTCTGTTCGATACAGCCCTACACCTAGAATGTTCACTGATACATCATGGACGCTTCGAGCTAAGTGCTGGCTTAACCGCCATTTCTCCCCGGAGACACTCGAGACAGAAATGAAAAAGGTCGCGGCAGAAAAGAACAACGGTATATCTTTAATATACAACGGAACTTTTAAAACTGTTTTTAGATTCAACTCTTCGTCTTTTTTTCTTAACGTAAGTGGATTATGATGTTGTCAGGTGATTTGGAGATGATGAGATTGATGAGTTACAAAGCGGCATGTGCAAGTCGTCTCTACGGACCAGAGTTTGGTTATGTTAGAACAGTTTATGGTCTGCTGGAGAGTATTAGGAACAACGTTTGTATGTTTGAGAATGTTGGCAACAACATAGGTATGTCGGAGAATGATAGGAACAGTTTAGAGTTATTCTACTTTGTGCGAAGACACGGACAGAATTGGAACAAGATATACAACTTAGAATAGTTCACACACGGTACATTTTTGATTTTACTAATATATCGACTATATTTTGTAAGATTTATTTTGATGTAACACTATGCGGACCTACTAAATTTTGAGGCATTATAATTAGGACTGGACTTAAATCCCGGTTGTTCAGTCTTGTTGCCTATATATTAAACATAGCATTACATCATAACATCGCTAGAATGTTTCTAAACATTTGAAAAAGTGTTACTTTATAAACATATAATATATTTATTATTATATTAACCATAAAATTATTATTACTACATTTCATTATATTTTAAATAAAAAGCTATGAAATTACCAAATGTGTTAATATATATGACAATTAATGATTTGAATAATTGATAAAAATTTGTGTAGTTTCTATAATTTTTGTTAAATTTATATATGATAGTTACATTATTTATATAAGAAAAAACTAAAATTTTATCGTATATATTATATTTTGAATTTTTTAAAATGGTTATAAATTCACATAGATCATTTTTATTAATAGTTTAGTTTTTGTCATAACAAGATACGAACTTATAAATTAATGAAAAAGTATCATTTAATAGATATTCTGACTATATGCATACCATATAATACATAAATCTTTTTTTTTGGAATTTTCATTAAAAAGTATTAAAATTTTAATTCTTTAATTTCAATTTTGAATTGATCTTTTAAAAATGATTATGAATTACATAAATATTAAGTGCCTCACTTTAAAAATTATATTATTAATGATTTAAAACATTTATGGAAAAATATACAAATGATCATAAAATTATATAAGTATGAAATTTTATTTAATAGATAGTCAAATTCAAAATTTACTATATATATTAATATCATTTATTTTTTAGATTTACTTATATAAAATAATTATAAATAAATAACCATGATTTTTTATTTATGTGTTTGTGCTCATTTAATTATATATTTATTATTTTATAATATATAAAATACAAAATAAATAATAAAAATTCAAATAATTTATATTTATAATTTTCATTTTCACAATGTGCGGAACTTAACCTAGTTGTTAAATTATTAGACTATCAGCAATGGACCTATCGAATAATTTATCCAACTGATTAAACCATTGTAAATAGGGTGTTGAATTAAAAAAAGAGCATACATGGATTCACAGCAGTTGAATAATTTCAACTATTTGAGACAACATATAAAACGGACCACACTTTACCACACCCTCTCTTGTTATTGGCCCCACTTTACACATCCTCTCTTATTTTTATTTTTCACTGTACTTCAAACTTAACTATTTCATTACTAAATATTTTTTACAAAATAAAAATTGTATCAAAATTCATTATTTTTAATTATATATAAACAAAAACCAGTGTCATTTTATTTGAATATATAATAAAATATCATTTTCATTGTAATTTTGGCTAATTCTCTCGAATAACCCTTTTTAAATTTTTATCACAATTTTTTTTAAAAAAATTATTAAAATAACTCGTTTTTATTTTAAAGTTGTTAATACTTATATTTTTTAAAAGAAAAAATTGAAACCAAATCCTCAAAACTACATTTTTAACTCTAAACCTTAATCGAGATTAATTACCTTACGTATAAGTGCATATTTACGATTAAAATAAAATATCTTTTAGTTATTTTTCTCTTTGACTGCCATTTTTTGTAAAAGTAAACTAAAAATATTATCGAAGGAAATTTCTCTTTATAATTTCTATATTTTTACCAATATTAATTTTAGGAACTCAACTATGTCATGCTACATTTTTTTAATAATATTAACTTTAGTACTTTTTTTTAAAAAAGTACTAAAAATAAAAATAAAATAAACTAAATTACTGTAACTATGTCATTTTAATTATTTAATTTAGTTACAATAAAAAAATTGGAATTTGTCAAAATTAAAAAATAAAAAATTTATGTGTGTGAGTCATGTTTTTCTTGTTTGAATTGAGTCGATTGTACCATTAATTTTTATTTTATTTGTAGTTTTATATATTTGTATCGTGTGTATTTGAAATTTCTTAATGCAATTTGTTTTAATAATATTTATTTTAGTATTATTTTTAAAATAATTATAGGAAATATAAATTAAAAATTATGAAAAATTATGTCACTTAATTTTTAAGTTAATTACAACCAAAATTATTATTAGTATGTAATTATTAAACTAAAAGATGAATTTAAAATAATAGTGTACGAAATTGAATTTTACTAACCAAAAATATTGTAGAGGTGAAAGTTGAAGTAAGTTTTGAATAATTAGGTTGAAGATAGAGAAGATTATGTTCAGTGTTAAAATAAAAAAGTAGGGTGTTAAAAATTTGGATTGTGGATAGTCTTATAAAATGTGTCGGAATGTTGAGGTGTCACCTCCACATAGTTTCTCACAACTTCTATTTAATAAACCTTTAGTTAATAAAAAAATTTACAAAAACTGCTATTAATAGACTAACTAGTTGACCATGTGTATATTATAAAGAATATAAAACATTGGTGTTATGTAATAATAGGTGAGATATATATATATAAAAATATTCTTTTGTGCTTGGTAAAAGAGAAATGAAAAGATGGGACGTGAGAGTGAAAGAGAATGAGTGGAGAGATTGGTTGTGGGTGAAATACTAGAGAGAAAGAGGAATACAAAAATGGTTTAACTTAACATATATTTCTCATGTCTCACATCTATTTATAGTGCACAAGACTTAATAAAATAAAGACATATGTCCCATCTACGACTATGTATTATGAAATTAAGACAAGTATAAGTGATGAAGATCACTATTGTAGGGACATGTGTATTTTGATGACTAATCACTATTTGCAACACTCATTAGTTATTTTATATTACGTAGTGGTTCGTTCAAACCTTAAACACGGAAAAATCTATTGGGTTAAAAACCATGAAAAAATAAAAAAAGTACACCGACGTAATCTCTCCCTAATCATAATGAACATAGCTTTTTTTTTTAAAGATTACGCAAGCGCCGCATTCCGATACATACGGAATGTTGTAGTTGGAAGAGACTTGGTGAACAAGTCAGCTGGATTGTCGCATGATCGTACATACTCGATGTCCACTTCTTTCTTTTTCTCGAGCTCCCGTATATACGAGAAAAATCTTGGAGGGATATGCTTTGTTCTGTCGCTCTTTATATAACCTTCTTTGAGTTGAGTGACACACGCCGAATTATCTTCAAATATTTTTGTCGGCTATTTCTTATCAACTATTTCACTTGCTTCTTGTATGTGGTAACTCATTGACCTAAGCCACACACATTCTCGACATGCTTCGTGAAGAGCTATAATCTCTGCATGATTTGATGAAGTCGCAACCAGAGTTTGTTTTTGGGAACGCCGAGAGATT
>JABAYD010016073.1:0-14512 GCA_014822095.1 Diplotaxis tenuifolia
TATATTAAACACTCGTTCGGTTGAGCGGGTCAAAATCAAATCATATATATAAAAACAAAGTCATAACTTTGATTCAAGTGTGATTTTTTTTTTAAAATGAACCATTTCCTAGAAAGATTATCAAGATTATAAATGTTACATAATTTAATAATAATATCTTTGAAATTTTTATTTTTATTTGAAATAAAAATAAAATAAATACAACAAAATATTTTTGAAATCTTTTAAATGTTATTTTTGTTAATCATTTCATTTAAGTTTTAATTTTCATAAAATATCAATAAAATTATCATTTTATTTATAAATGAAAATTTAAAATTATCTAAAATATTTATAATTATATGTTAATGAAAATAATAATATAAATTGGTGAAGTTTTGAGAATAATTATTTGTTAGAAATAAATATTGAAATTATATTTCAAATATACCAAAATAAAATATTGTATACATATTTATATATACATCTAATCTATCAAAGGAGAAATCATGACTCTTTTAATGTGTGATAATTTTGAAATGGGCTATTTTACTAGAATTTGTTACATTAAATTATTTAATCGTTAATAACTTTTATTGGGTTTACCAAAAACTTTTATTGGGCTAACATAATTAGATTTATAGATAATATAATAAGATACATGTTTAAATTAAATAGATATAATTAACTGTTTATATATTTTTATGTTAACTTCTAAATTATGTAGTTTTTTTAAAACTCATCTTTTTTAGCAGTGATTAATCTATACTACATTAAACCAATGAAAACAATTTTTAAATTATATAATTTATTTTTAAAAAGAACAAAAATTAAATGTTTAATTATTTACTCCATAATATGAAGCTAAAAGATTAATTTTGTTAAACTTTCTAAATATAGAATTGTTACAATATTTTCAGAGATAACAATAAAACAATATTTTACCAATCTTTAGATATATTTACGAGTTTAATAATAAAATAATAATTCAATATATATAGAAGAAGATACAAATACTTGTGAAAATTTGAAATGATCTATTTAATGAAAAATTAATATATGATAAGATTATTATCTTTTTAAAATTTATATACACACCTCCTATATATTATAATATATATTAATTTAGAAGAAAAAATAAAATATTTATCTAAAAATAAGTGAAAACAAATACCCGCACGATTGTGCGGGTCGAAATCTAGTTAATATTTAAAAGAATTGGAAAAAAACTATTTTTCCTTAGGTAGTGATTGAGAACAGCGGTGGTGCGTATTTTAAATGACATTAGCGGGTGTGTTTAGAGAAGGAGAAAGAAGTTTGAAGCGGGAGAAAAAAAAGAGAAAAAGCTAAACCCTAGATCTAGAATCCTTAGCTCCGGCCGCCGCCTAGTCAGTTTGCCGGAGGCGACCTCCTCCTTCTCTTTTTTCTTTCCTTTGCTCTTTCTCTTCCCGTCATCATCCCTTGTCGATATGCAATCTGCTCTGTAAAGGTCGAGAAACTCTGGAGGCATTTCGTGCTTGACAGAGGCGGTTCTCGTATCCTTGTGGAGAGACGGCGAGATGAAGGTGAGGCGGTAGAGCAGGGAGTCGGCGTTTAGGACTGAAGTTTCATCTGGATCTGGTTTTCAATTCTTTAGCTCTCCGGTGAATCTTCACGGTAACAGCGAGTGGCTCCAGTAAGACACCTTTCCACAGTAGATATGCTTCCTTGTGTGGCGGCGCGGTGGTTAGAGAAGAGATATGACATATAGCGAGCATTTTTGCTCCCTAGTTCTTGAAGATAACACGCGCCATGCTTCACGGAGATGGAGAGGTACTCCGGAGTAGTGAGGGTGGTTGGAAACGCGTGGTGAGGCTTGGTTACCCAGCTCCGGCGGGATGGCTCACACTCGCTCTGGTGGTTGAGCTCCACATTTCTTCAAGATGTGATTGGATATTCAGGACGCGTGAGCTGTTGCCAAGGTCCGTCTTTCAGTTCGGTTCTTGTGATCGGTTTTTGGCTATGGACTATGACATCAAGCGCCAGTGGTCTTAAGATGAGTCTGATACGCACCTTGGTGTGGGTACTATTGGTTCACGAGCTGAACTCCTATCATGTGGAATTAACATTTTTGTGTTTTGAATTGATCCTCAGACTTGGTCTTTAGCTCTTCTTGGTTCTAGTTGTGGTTTGTGGTCAATTTTAGGGAGAAACCTGTCCCGAAGTCTGTAGATATATGGAGAGGAAAATGCGCCGGTTGACGATGAAGTGATCGGCCGATCTAATTCTTCCAATCCCCAATCCAATCGCAAAGCTTTCAAATGAAAACCTCTCTCAATGGCGAGAAGAAGCGCACGAGTCAAATTAATGGATCCGTTCGCTATATGTTTTATTAGGATTCTCATTGTTGATGTATTTGAGCAAAGGATAGGTTTTGTAATTAGTAGTACAACTTAGTGGTTTAAGAGACGGTTCATTCTGGGTTTTGGGATGATCTCGTTCTCGCAGTGGTGAAAAATACAATATGGTACTCTAGGTTGCGCTGGATCCGAGTGAGAAATCACCTTAGTGAGTGTTCCAGGATGTTACTAAGATGCCTTGTTTGTATGTATGGACAAATTTTATTATGGTCAATTCTATTGTGTCACTATTTGGTTAATGAAAAATTGATGTTGAGTTAAAAAAAATGACGTTAGCGGAGTTTTCAAAGTGTCACTGTCACCAATCAAAAGAAAATAAAATTTGTGGGACGGCCCAAACGAAAAAAAAACGCACTTGCCTAATTTTTTTCTAAACTTTTGTGTTTGTTCAGCCAATTTGAAAAACACACTTGTTGCGTTGTAAGCTCATTTATGGTGTGGTTTTGAGCTAGTGACGCGGTTTTATACATTTTTCTTTTAGTTATTTATTTATCATTATTATTCAATTTAAACATTTATGAATCCAAAATAAACTTAACCGACACAAATATTTGAATAGGTTTTGGTTTACAATATTTTGGGCTTTTAGATTTAATCTGAACCAGAACAATTTTTTAATAAAACACAAAAAAAGAAAAAAAAACTCCTATTTCCAGATACCCATAACTTTTTGCTTTCAGATGGTGTTTGAATTTCTTTTAATTATATAAAATAAAAAGATTCAATTAAAAAGTAAATTTGAATTATTATAAAATATTAAAATGCATATATTATATATAAAATATTTAAATACATATTTTTGTCACAGATATGGACTTTAAAAATAAAAACGACCAAAATAGACGTAAATGTTTTATAAAAAATAATTAAATATACATTTATAGCTTTTGGGTTAACTAATCCTAGATTTTTTTTAGAGTCGAAGAGTTGAATTTTAGGGATAAGATTTCAAATTTTAAGAAAATTAAAAAAAAAACTTACAATTTTCAAAATAAAAAATATTGTTTTGGTTATTTTAGTTTTTGAAATCTATTTTTATGATAAAAACTTTAAAAAGTATATATGAGAGAATTGCCCTTGTTTAATTGTTCAATACCGCAAACTATATATTTTCACCAATCAACACAACTCTGCACCGCTAATTTTATCAAAACCGCACCTATCCCGCAAAACGCACGAACCACAGTTGAACCATCCCGCACTTTAATTCTACACCGCTTATATTATCAATTCCGCGGTCACCATTCGGACCCTTAGAATAACCTACTAAGGAGAAGCCCTAGCCGCTCTCATACACAATAATCGAGGCAGGTCTTATCTCTGCCTTCTCCGGCGCCGGTGAAGCTAGATCTCGCTGGCGCCGGGACTTGTCTCATTGGTGCTCGTGACGGAGGCGGAAGCAAAGCCGGATGAATCCATTGCTCGCTGTGACGCTTCCTCTTTGGCTATTTCTTCTCTGTTCAGCGACTTCAATCTCCTGCCCTACCATGTCTGACAACCGCTTCTCGAGTGAAAGCCTCGAAGAAATATACTGAGGAACCTTTGCTCAACATTTATTGGTGGGTGTTGAGGCTGGTTCTCCTTGGCATAGCTTTCTTATTCCACACCAAGATCTCTCTATTCTTGTAGCACTACCGGGTGATACTGTCGGCTTCTGTTTCTTATGGTCTTTCCTCTGGACAGATCTACTATTTCACCGGCATCATCGACTCTCTGTTCGCCGACCACTCTCCCTTCGAGGAAGAACTGAAGATCCAGTTTACTGAGAGGTTCTGTATCTGTTCGTGAAGTACTACATGAGGTAGTGCGAGCGTGTGTCATGAAGATGGGCTATGATGGAGTTTGTGTATTGTGATGAACGTGAGCTTACTGAGCTTAGAAAAGGAAAGAGAATATGTGCTTGAGACATATGGACATTTTCCATAAAGCAAAAGAGAGTTTGCTTGAATATGAAGTTTTCCATTAAAGAAATGGAAAGTTGCATTAAGTGTATTTGGAAGACTTGAAGAGCATGTTCAAGACGTGAAGAGCAAGTTCAAGATGTGAAGAGCAAGTTATGGTATGTTATATAAGGAGGGACATGCCTTATGAGAAAGCCAGACTTCACAGAAAACAAAGAGGGGTTTCATTGTATATTGGGGTGTGTTACTGCTTGGTGTCGAAGCAGTTTCTGAAATAGTTCGTGATAGAGTCCGATGTGGACGTAGTATGGTGGCGTTGGTGTTGTGGCTTTGTATGGTGGATTAGCCATCTTGTGTAGCCCGTGTGAGCTTTGTGTGTGCTTGGGTGATCTAGCGTTTTATTGTCACTGGTGTGCGTTGGGTGCTGACGTACTTGGTGAAGTACTTTCGAGAGATGGAAGATTGAAGCCTAGACTCAGTGGGGTTTAACAAAGGCGGTTTTATTGAAGATGTCTGTGGAGATTGCAGCTGTATAAGACAGTGTGCTCTGACGCGCCCAGATGGTGTTGTATGCATGCGTGCTGATACCTAATCTTTGTAGATTTCTCCTTAGAAAAGAGTGGTAGACGCTAGTGTGTGTGTTGTACCATATAGCAATTATAGGTTGTTCTAAGTCAATAAAATCTGGGCATGGTCCCAGGGATGTAAGAAACGAACCCCGTTAACAAATTTGATATGTCTTACTTTCTGTACTTTGTTTTCCGTCGCCTCGTCTGGTCTAACAATTGGTATCAGAGCGGTT
Source organism: Diplotaxis tenuifolia (assembly GCA_014822095.1). Classification (NCBI taxonomy): domain Eukaryota; kingdom Viridiplantae; phylum Streptophyta; class Magnoliopsida; order Brassicales; family Brassicaceae; genus Diplotaxis; species Diplotaxis tenuifolia. The sequence goes on from JABAYD010016073.1 coordinate 5,082, forward strand.
CACTTAAGTTACTTGTGTGATCATGGCTGATGAGGAAGAAATCTGGTTCAGAAAGTTGGATAGAGTTTGAATGAAGATCGATGAATATGGTGTCATGGGATTTCTTCTTTGGTTTGGAAGGTGATGATATTCGAGTTTGTATTTGACCATGATGTGACTCATAGAGGGAGATTGACGACGTGGTTTTCAAGCCAGTTATGATGAATGCACATGCATAGTCAAAAAGGGGGAGATTGAAGATGCAGTTTGTTGAGAGGTTCTGTATCAGTTCGTGAAGTACTACAGGAGGTAGTGCGAGCGTGTGTCATGAAGATGGGCTATGCTAGAGTTTGTGTATTGTGATGAATATTGTGATGAAGGTGGGCTTACTTAGCTTAAAAAAGAAAAGAGAATATGTGCTTGAAAACATATGGACATTTTCCATAAAGCAAAAGAGAGTTTGCTTGAAGATGAAGTTTTCCATTAAAGAAATGGAAAATTGCATTAAGTGTATTTGGAAGACTTGAATAGCAAGTTCAAGACGTGAAGAGCAAGTTATGGTCTATTATATAAGGAGGGATGTGTCTTATGAGAAAGCCAGACCTCACAGAAAAGAAAAAGGGGTTTCATTGTATATTGATGTGTGTTACTGCTTGGTGTCGAAGCAGTTTCTGAGGTAGTTCGTGATGGAGTCCGATGTGGACTTAGTATGGTGGTGTTGGTGTTGGGGATTTGTATGGTGGAGTTAGCCATCTTGTGTAGCTCGTGTGAGCTTTGTGTGTGGTTGGGTGATCTAGCGTTTTAGTGTCACTGGTGTGCGTTGGATGCTAACATACTTGGTGAAGTACTTCTGAGAGATGGAAGATTGAAGCCTAGACCCAGGGGAAGTTTAACAAATGCGGTTTTATTGAAGATGTCTGTGAAGATTGTAGCTGTAGAAGACAGTGGGCGCGCGCCCAGATAGTGTTGTATGCATGCGTGCTGATACCTAACCTTTGTAGATTGCTCCTTAGAAAAGAGTGGTAGACACTAGTGTGTGTGTTGTACCATATAGCAATTGTAGGTTGCTCCTTGTTCTAAGTCAATAAAATCTGGACGTGGTCCCGGGGATGTAGGAAACGAACCCCGTTAACAAATTTGATGTGTCTTACTTTCTGTACTATGTTTTTTATCGCCTCATCTGCACTAACAAGAACTCCTCAAAATTATTATGGAGTGAAGGCAAAAGCCCCAGTAGCTTTATTTTAGATCTTGCCATAACTGAGTTCTTTTATGACTCTGCTCATACCGACGACCGCTCCCTCTTTCTCAGTTTGTTAGACCACAACGACAAAAGGCTCGGCTTTGGCTCCATCAAATCTCCACAGTTTCATCACGGTAATGCTAGAGTTGGTAGTCCCTGCCTAGAATCAAATCTCGTTCCCTCGGATTTTGGTCTCACTCATCTCTCTATCCGTGTGTGTGAAGAACATGCTTCCTCCTCCATTGGGATTTCTTTCAGTGTCCTCACAAGACATTCGAAGTGGCTCGGTAAACAGCTATTGGCATGAGATTACAATGTGCATATGTCGTCCAAAGATAACTTCTTTAATCACAAAACATCGCTCAGTTTCATCTATAAACCTGAGAACTCTAAAGCTCGTAACAAACAACCCTATAAAACCATCTTTTGAGGAGGGTTTCTCAACCACCATCAAGTTTCTACAGCAACTGCATTTGTATTCAAGAAGTGAATACTTCAATGCAGATCTAGTCTCATATTTGCATGTAAGGAAGCTTGAAAGATTAAGCCTCATAGATCTATCCTTTTTGGAAAAGTTTATATCAACTTCCTACCGCCGAGGCTGGGAAAGATCGTTCTCACCATTCTCCTCCTTCATGGAGAGACACTTACCATCACTTTACTCCTATACGAAGTCTTCAACGACCTCAACCTTTCGGTTTGAAGTCTATAGCCTGTTCGAGTTGCTCACTCCGTTTGTGATACTACAAATCTCGTTCAACAATCACATTGGTCTCTACACGTTCCTTCATGAAGCTTGGCAATTGAAGTTATGTAATTTATCTATCTTAAGTATTTTAAACTCTTGTTTAGCCACCAAGTTGACAGTTTGTAATGTGTATGGAGTTGTAAAAACTCTGAATTATTGTAGGGATCTTCAAGTTTAAGTAATGGAGAATATGTTTGCACAAAAAAAAGGAATTGGAAGCCCATGTTTCTATGCCTTCTACCCAGGCCCGCCGATCTTTAAAACCATAATAATATATTGTCGTCAAATCCTTATGTGAGTTGTCAATGACCTTTAAAACCATAATAATATATCTCAATAATATACTGTCGTCAAATCCTTATGTGAGTTGTCAATTTGACTCTGAAGCCCAAACATGTTTTCTGTTGCAAAATTTGACCAATGAAAGTAGAATAAGAATAATGCGACCCTCTTTACGATGTCTTTATATTTTCCTGCCACAAGTGTTTCCATTATTTATAACTTACTTTCTTTTTAATTGATTCCTTCATAATGCGTTGACATTACTACATTTTCGGAGATTATATTCCTCATACGAAAGTCAACTCCCATCGTGTCTGTCCGAGATTAGGCAACATGCACTGCATTTACTTTCAAATTTGAAATTTCACCTTAATTTTTTTAAAGAATTTCACCATGACTGGTAAATGGAAAACCTTTATTAACCTTTTTACACTGCAGATATAGGATTGTATTCAACTTAGAATCTAAAGTGATTTATTTTACTAAGTTTTAGATAATTTTAAATGAATTGAGAATTTATTATGGTTGTAGGTAAAAAAAAAACTCTATAATTTCATCTAAAAAACAATTTTTAAACTAAGAAATTTCACCAAAACACTATAAAATGGTTAGGAAGACTCTGAAATTCATCATTTAAAAATAATAGTAGATTTTGAAACAGTTTATCAAATAATAAATTCAATAGCACTATACTTTATTGAAAAATAAAATTTATATTCCATGCGTTCTTTTTTAAATGGCGTTTTGTAATTTCACACAAATGTAAGCAACTAATACACTACCTACTCCAACCTTTGTATAATTATTTTACAAGTATTAAATTTATTATAGATCATTATTATTACATATATATAGCAAGGATATAAGTCAATTTTTTTGTTATATTTTGCCTAAATTTTGGAAATGAAAAATATACAACAAAAAAAAATTGGTCTGTTTCTTTAGCTCCGTTTTATGGGTTCCTCTTTGGGTCCCTAGCGAGGCATAGCTGAGAAATGCAAGGAAGATTGAATTAGGTTTTCTGATTTGGACCAGGGCGTCGTTTTGTGCTCTTGATTGAGTTTGTAGGGTTTGCAAATGGCGTGGAGACCTGGGTGGAGATGGGTTACCTGATGCAATCCGGACCAGCAGCAGAAACAAATCTATTGGAGGCTTGGCTTATGGGTATGTGTGTGGAGGATTTGGCTTATTATTATGGTTTTAGCTTGTGTTTTGATCACGAAAAATATCCAAGAGATTATCCATCAAAGTCAGACATTTTTATGAAGTTACAAGCTCATTAAGAGCTAAAAACAAGAGTTTTTTTTTTGCTTGCGAAGAAGTTGCTTATGTCTTTCTCTTTTATGTTTTTATCTATTTACAAGGCTGTCATGCAAGCCTTTGTTGTTTTCCAAAGGCTGTCATGCAAGCTTTGTGTGTTTTCTATATAAATCATTTGTATGCTCCATTTCAAACCATTCAACATTTTTAATGAAAATCTTCTTTTAAGCTTGTTGAATCCTTTGTCCCATGGACATCATATTTCTGTTGCGAGGTGTGTGAATCCAAAGCAACAAAGCCTCCTAGGTAGTCTTGGTGTGTCATATCCTCGGGCTTAGGATCGGGTAAATCAAAGGCCTTCCGCAACTTTTGTATGACCCTTCGTTCCACTTTCCTTTGATCGAGTATTCGATTCAAAGTCTATCTCTTTACCAACCTTCAAGTGCCAATTCCCGGGAGGGTTTTCATTATTTGGTATCTGAGTACACTTGAGGGTTTGATGTTCACTTCTATCATTCATCATTCTCATCTTCCCACCTTCTAAAAAAAGAGTTCAACGAGTAGCCAAGAGGTCATCCTTTTCTAGAGCTTAACCAAGACAGCTCTTTCATCTTTGTAATGTTTAGCTAGGTGTGTGAACCCAAAAGCAGTGAACCAAGGCGATCGATATATCTTTTGAGATGACTCTCACGGCCATAGGTTCTAAACATTATGACGGATTTGAGGGAAAATCTTTTTTAAAGGAGGGGATGATGCAATCCGGACCAGCAGCAGAAACAAATCAATTGGAGGCTTGGCTTATGGTTATGTGTGTGGAGGATTTGGGCTTATTATTATGGTCTTGGCCTTGTTTTTTGATCACGAAAAAAGACCCAAGATGTTATCCATCAAAGTCAGCCTATTTTTTATGTAGTTACAAGCCCATTAGGAGCTAAAAACAAGAGTTTTATTTTGCTTGCCAAGAAGTTGGAAAATTAAAACAAGAAGCTCCAACCACCACCTAATTCATTTAAGTATTTTACTTTTATGTTTTAATCTATTTCCAAGGCTGTCATGCAAACCTTTGTTGTTTGTATGCTTCATTTCAAATCATTCAACCTTTTTAATAAATTTTCTTTTAAGCTTGTTGAATCCTTTGTCGCATGGACATCGTATTTATGTTGCGAGGTGTGTGAACCCAAAGCAACAAATCCTCCTAGGTCGTCTTGGTGTGTCATATCCTCGGGCTTATGATCGGGTAAATCAAAGACCTTCCGCAACCTTTGTGTGACCCTTCGTTCCACCTTCCTTTGATTGAGTATTCGATTCAAAGCCTCTCTCTTTTACCAAACTTCAAGTGCCGATTCCCGGAAGGGTTTTCATTATCATCCCACTGCGAAAGTGGTTGTTTAGTCTCCTTTTTTTCAGGAATTGAAGAGGTTGTGGATAGATTTGTCTCCGTTGCAGCATGTGTTTTCCGGAGGTAGTGTGACATATGTACAGTCATGGTTCATAACGGTTACATTTCCTCTATCATTCGCCAATTTAGTGAGGTTTTGGTGGCTCCTCTCTCATTTTTCTATATCCTCCTTCCTTTACTGTTTGTGTAGAGCACTTCATTGCCAGTGAAAATTACAAGTTTCAATAGATCATCAAAACCAGCTACCCTGGTGATGTCATGAAGAGATTGGTATCAGAGGTAACTTCCACCTTTTACTGTTTACTATCAACCATTGAGAACGGTAATTGATATTCTAAAAATTTCAGAACTATTTAGCTAAATACGTTGGTGTAATGGGCGAGTGAAGGCAGTCTAACTATGTTGTAATTAGAAAATTTTAGTTGATTAAGCTTGTACTTCACACTGTAAGTCCTTTCGGAGAGATAATAAAAGTAAAACATTAAAACATTTCTAAAATATCCCTTATTATAACCCTAAAACGTCACTTAAGAAGAACACAATGAGTATTTGAGTAACAATAAAGTCTTAGGAAGACCTTGGTGAGTTTAATATCTAAAATCTAATACAACATGAACGAGAATTTAGTAAGGTATCTATATTCATGAAAGGTTTTTTAAATACGCATTTAAATCAATATTTATGAAAATTTTCCTAATTTTATAAAGATATTATACATATTAATTGATGTCATTTAAAATTGTAATAGGATATTATACTTTTCACTAATGTTTTCCTAAATATCATATAACTTAAATTTATGACGATAGCATACACATTCAATAAGGTATTCCTTATTTTTTAAGATAAAATGTTTCTAAATAATTTGGAAAAATATTTGAAAATAAATTTGAAACAAAATAGTTTTTACAAAATCAGAGTTTAATTTAAATTTTTTATTTAAGGGTCGATCCTCTAAAACACCATAAACAAGTTTTTATAACTAAAATAGCATAAATAAAAGAAAATGATCAAAATATGTTTCATTAAATAGCAAAAGAATGGAGAAGCGCCAGGAGATTCACAATCTCCTTTCCATTACACAAGTGGGTGGGATGGGAAATTATCTTGGGATCCCTGAAAGTTTAGGTGGTTAAAAAATACAGATTTTTTGGTTCCTCAATGAGAGGATTAACAAACACGGTGAATAGTTGGACAGTCGGTTTTCTTACTAGGGGAAGGGGGAAGGGGATAAGGAAGTGTTGATTAACTCAGTGGCCTCAGTGAAGCCAACACATGTGATGTCTTGTTATAGACTTCCTAAAGGGGTAACGAAGAAAATTGTGAGCATCCTCGCACATTTTTGGTGGGGTGGACATGGGAATTAAAGAGGTATTCATTGGCTTTCATGGGATAAAGTATGTATGCCTAAAGAAGAGGGTGGACTAAGATTTGGGGATATACAAGACTTTAATATGGCTTATTGGCCAAGCAACTCTAGAGCCTTATAGAGAAACAAGATTGCTTATTTTCACAAGTGTTCAACGGGAGGTATTTTCGGAAATCTCATCCTCTCGAGGAACACAAATCATACTCATCATCCTCTGGATGGAGGAGCATCTGTTTAGCTAGACCTATGGTTAAAGAAGAACTAATCAAAAGAGTAGGAAATGGGCGGTCTATCTCTGTATGGAATGACCCTTGGATACCCTCTCCTCGCCTGAGGTCAGCAATACCAAAATGTTAATCTCAATGTTTGGACCACTCTTTAATGGTCGAACATCTTATTGATCCTACTAATTCATCTTGGAAGGTTGATTTGATTAACGCATATTTCCATCCAGATGATGTTGAACTGATCAGAGGTATAGCGATTAGTAGGGCACAAAGGTCAGATTCCAATTGGTGGATGTTCACAGACTCGAGTAAGTATACGGTTAAGTCGGGTTTTCATACAGAGACTTTTATCCAGAGATAATTCAAGGGGTGGTTCCCTTTTGAACCAAATATTAAACTTCTGTTGGCTTTTTCATGGAAATTAAAGTACTCTCCGAAATTGAAACATTTTGTATGGAAAATTTTGTCTGGTACATTACCAGTAGCGATGAATATCAAGTCTCGGGGGATTGATTGCGACGTCTAGTGTGGTATTTGTGGGGCAGAAGAGGAGACATTAATCATGTACTTTTCGAATGTCCACAAGCATTACAAACATGAGCTTTATCTAGAATCCCTTTTTCACCGGGTTTTTTTTCGGCTACTTCGGTTTTTACTAATATGGACTATCTCTTTTGGAGGACGTCAAAGGATGATGACTTTAGTAATTTTCCTTGGATATTGTGGTAAATTTGAAAGAACAGAAATGATAAAATTTATAAGAACAAAAACGGCAATCCTCAAGAAATACTTCTTATGGCAGAGGTGGAAGGAGTTTTGTGGGCCGAGGCACAGGTGTTGATGCCGTCTCACAAGGTAGTCGCCCAGATAGATCATAATTGGATACCTCTGGATGAATCTGGGGTGTGTTTTGTGGATGGTGCATGGAGGAGTAAGGATATCTATACCGGACATGGATGGTATTGTAAGAAGGCAGGATCACATGACGTTATGATAGGTGTGATGAATTTTTGGCGAAGTCTGTCACCTTTACATGCTTAGTGCGAGGCTCTGACTGGGTAATGGAATGTATGAAGACTCTCCAGCTTCTTGGTGTAGTTTTCGCGACGGACTGTTTTCAACTGGTGAAGATGGTGTCCTCACATGACGAATGGCCAGCCTTTTCTACACACATGGAAATTTCGGCGTGGTAAGGCTTTCTTTCCCACCTTCCCAATTCGACATATACCGAGAGCACAAAATAAATGGCGGATAAGCTTGCACGAGGTGCAAAGAGTTCTCCTTTAGCTATTTTCTTTGTCAATTCTTCACTTCTGGTTTGGCTTTCCGAATCGGCATGACCCACTTTTTAGTTTAGAATATTATTGTCAAAAAAAAATATCAAAAGAACTAAGCTATCCTTAAATATATATATATATATATATATATATATAATTTCATAAAAACTTTAAAATACTTTTTAATTATTATTTGAAATTTAATTTCTTAAATCATAAATTTTATACCCAAAACCCTAATCTCCAAATACTAAACCCAACCCATAAAAAACTATATACTAATTCTAGACTAATTGACCTTATGAGTATATGTGTTTTAAATTGTTAATGAATGCAATTTTAGTTACATTTCTCCTTTATTTCTAAAAACAAAAATGTAAATGACAAATACTTTGTGGACTACTATAGTATATTTCTATTTATCTATACTATTATTTGAAAAGTAAATTTGTTGATTTGTCAATTTCTCCATAATCGGTAAATTTACTTATTTATCATATTGTAATAATTTTATATATAATTTATTATATAATTAAAAACAAATGTACATTAATAATATTATATTTTAAAAAAATAAGTTAATTCTTAGATTGTTATCTTATAGAATTAAGTGAATTTTCTTATTGATTTGTAACTTCTCCGTGATTTAGATAATTTTGCTTATTTATCATTTTTAATAGTTTCATACATAATTTATTATATAATAAAATGAATTTATATTAAAATATTCTGTTTTTATAAAATAAGATAATTCTTATGTATTAGATCGTTATCTTAAAAAATTATTTTTATTATAAAATTGAAGTAAATTTGTTCATTTGTAGTTTTTCCATAATTTAGGTTATTTTGCTTGTTTCTCATGTGTTTTAATAATTTTATATAAAATTAATTATGTAATAAAAACGAATTTCTATAATAATATTATATTTTTAGAAAATAAGATACTTCTTATGTATTATATTATTATCTTGAAATACATTTTTTGTTATAGAAATAACAAATTAAGATATAAAATTATAATTAAATATAAATCAAGCAAAATATTTTAAAATATATATAATTAATAACATAAATCATAACTTATTATTTTTTTAATTAATAAAATATAAACTAATAAGTATTCAAAAGAAAGTATATCCGCATACGCGGACAAAACATTTAGTTTAATTTATTTATTAAAAGATATATAATTTTATTTTATTTTTATGAAACTTAATTTTATCACTTTAGTTTTGTGGGGTTAGTTTAGGAATAAAGATTTAGCGCTCTTTGAGATCATTTATCCATTTATAAATCAAATCATTTAAAATTTGTATATATAAAGAATATAAGTATTGGACCCAAGTGGGGGAGCGCAGCATGTTGGGTCCTGAGATCGTGGAAGAGACCACAGAAAAGATCAAGCTGGTTCGAGAGAAGATGAAGGAGGCTCAAGACCGACAAAAGAGTTATGCAGACCGGAGACGGAAGCATATTGAGTTTGAGGTTGGCGACATGGTCTATCTCAAAATGATAACCTTCAAGGGTAGGACTAGGGTTTCTGGACGAAGGAAACTAGATCCTAGGTACTTGGGTCCATTCAGAATCATTGAGAGGGTTGCCATCCGAGATGGATGCATTTCACAATGTATTCCATGTGTCTCAACT
>JABAYD010016085.1:0-17052 GCA_014822095.1 Diplotaxis tenuifolia
GGTTCCCACAGTTAGCTTTTTGGAATTTAGTACATCCTTTATTTTGTCCATAGTAACTAGATGTAAGTATAGATGCTCGGATATTCAGCTCATGTCTAAATCAGTTCCTATTAGGTCCAGATTTTTCGGTTTTAAAAATTTTGGACTCATCAAGGTACTTCTATTTTTTTTTGTCTCGGACCATCCTCCATAAACTTGTTTTATTAGGGCTTATTTGCCATATAACCAGAAAATGTATAATTAGTTTTTTACAGAGAAGCTAGAGAGAGATAGGAAGAAAGAAGAGGGAGATAGTAGGATTTTAGTTACTTAATTAATTTTGGTATTTTCTTTGGCTACTAGGTGCAATTTCACTTTTATTATTGCTTCTAAAAATTTTATACATCTTTTATTTTGTACATAGTGACTAGATGTAGGCATAAATGTTCAGATATTCAGCTAAGATACAAATTGGTTTTCATCGGGTCCAGATCTTTTGGTTCTTAAACTTTTGACTCATTTGGGTACTTGTAAATTTTTGTATTTAGTATCAGGATGTTTTCTTCCGGTTTCTGGTCAGTTCGCTTTCAAATATTTTGTACCTCTAAACAATTCGGGTATGATTCAGCTTCAATTTAGTTTGGTTCTTTTATCCAAAACGCATCAAAATTTAGCCAAACCCCATCAAAATTTAGCCAAACCCCGTCATATTTTGCTAAAATTTTGCAACATAACCAAAAATAAACTATTAATTATTGTTGAAATAAAACATTTTTAACTTAAAACTTGACATTTATATTTTCATATTACTTGAAAATTTTACAAAAATAATAATGAAGATTGCAAACAAAAATTTATTATGACTAAATCATAAATCAATATTCGGAGACCGATCTTGAACTCGAACTGAAGGAACGAGATCGAAGATTCGTTTCGAGTTGAAAATACAGAGTCAAAAGAGTATCCTACGAAATCGTCGGAACATACAACTCAACGAAGAAAAAACTTGAAGATCTCGGGATCTGCAAATTACATGAGAGAAGATCACTGAAGCCAGGTTAATAAGAATGATTATAAAAGGGAGACAAGAGAAGAAGAGGACATTCCAAACCGATCAGCTATCACATATAACATCAACCTCGATCAATCACTGTAATTCTTTAGTGTTTCAACCTCGATATTTATAAAAGTTTGATATTCCAACTTGAATTTGATTACATCTCTGTGTTCTATGGATATTATTGCTCACATAGTTTTTTGACCTAATCTTTTACATATAATCACTATCAAATACCTAAATGTTGGCTATTCTCAGAATTGCAAGAAGCCCTTCTTCTAATGTGGAAAAAAAATTCCATTATATGTTTTATTCTTTTTGGTGTGTCTTTCATTTGTGAACTTTCCTTGGAACTGGAAATCTTTTAGAGGATAAAGACAATCTTATTATAGAGAGGAGAGTTTTCTCCCTCTTTATACTGCCAGCTCATAATTCGTTTAACCTGAGCATGACATGTGTCTTTTCTAATTATACACAGCGTTTATGTTTTGGGCCACACTTTATAATTTTTGGGTTTTGTGTCAAAATTCCAAACCGTCTTATGTTCTTCTACTGAAACATGTTCAATCCAGCTTCGTCTTTAATACAATCATGCATCCCCCTTTATTCTCTTTCTTTGAATCTTCGAGTATACAAAGGTTTTCTCTCTACCATAAAATTCATCAACTCAATCCTCTCAATCATAAGCTTTCAATTAATTAGGGATGTTGTCTTGGGCCTTATTCTATAAGGTTAGCCCGACCCGCATCAAAATTTTTAAGCTAATACCCATTACATTTGGAATGGGTTATATTAGAGCCGCCTAATAATAAATTCGGGCTAACCCGAAGGCCCTTCATTTTTTTGTTGAAAAGAAACAAACTAAACGACGTCGTTTTCTTCTCCATCTCTCCTTTGCTCTCGAGAAAGTAATGCGACACCGTTTTGAGAGATCATAGATCCATTTCGACGCCGGTTTGTTTTGTTGTTGATTAAACACATAGCCTCACGACAAATACAAGGGTATGTAGATCCTCTCGAGCACCACGAGGTCCACGACGAACCGACGAACGCAATCTCCGGTTCGTCCTCTCATTTCTAGATTTGTAGATTTGCAACTCTGAGACTGATTCTAGCTTATGGGTTTGTAGATTTGTATCTCTGAGACTAATTCTAGCTTATGGGTTTGTAGATTTCTAATCTGAGATTTATCTTCTAGGTTTTTTGAATCAGTGAAATCGAAGCACTTTTTCTGGGTTTGTTGAATCGAAAGCTCTCTGGATCTTCTACGTATGTACTCTCTCGATCTTATGTTGGGTTAGATTCTGATATCTCGTATCTGTAGAAAGTTTGAAAATTTTTGTGTGAAGTTTCTTATGTGAAGCTGTTGAAGAAGGATTCGTCAGCCTAGCCTCCTATTGCTAAAGAACTAGTGAAGAAGCTTTAGGTAATTAAAGAAGTGTTCGAGCTTGACTCTAGTTATTGATTCTGTCTCTCTCAGTGTGTGTTTTTTAATCCTAAGCTTCAGAAATGTAATATATGAGAATACGTTTGTCGTGGAGTCTTAAAAATTGCATCTTTAGGACTGTATATTGTGGTTATAGAGCTATCTGAAGTGATCTTGGCAAAACCATTAGGACCAGAAGCTTTAAGCTTCGAAACGTAATATATTATAATTAGTTTGTCCTTGTTTCTTATGTGAAGTTTCTCCGTGAATCCTTTTTAGGTGTTCTTATGTGAAGTAAGCAACCGAGACTCCATCTTCACGGAGAAGTTGAAGTTTTGTGACATTAATTATAAGGTAATGCTCTTCTTTTCTTCATTATGAAGATTATTATTGTCTCTTATTTCTTTAAGCTTGAAAAATACCCGTGAGTTAATGGAATTTCAGTATCATTAAGCTTGTTAAACGAAGTGAATCGTTTGGCTTTAGATTGTCATGTGTTCTTGTGAGTTTTTGATCTGAGTTTATTGCAATGAACTATACTCTGTAGCATAGTAGCTTTTCTTGTAATTGTTTTACTTATGTTTAGCTTGTGTTCTCTTAGTTAAAATCAATCTCTAATGCTTTTGTTGTTGACTTGTGTTCTCTTATTTGCAGCATGAACTCACAATCATTACGAAGAATGGCAGCTCTTGAGGCAGAAAATGAATTTATGGACTTGGAGTACAACGGAGACACTGAAGAACATGTTCTAAGTGTCACTCAACTTGCTCCGCAACCTGCTTAGTCAACACACACTCAGCCTGCTCACTCAACACAGACAAGAGGTAGACGAGCTCCACGAGCTCCGCGAGCTAAACGTCCTAAACATGTGCGTAAAAAAACTTCTAAATGTTGGGAAAATTTTACATCAGTTGGGGTAGAGTCTGATGGTAAAAAAAGGGTTGGATGCCACTACTGCGGTATGAAGTTGGTTATAGATAGGACTTATGGAACTTCAACCTTGATGCGCCATTTGGGAACTTGTCCAGAGAAACCTGAAACCAAAGATAGGCAACCATATGATCAAAAAGTTTACAGAGATGTGGTTTCTGAGATTATAATTTATCATGATCTTCCCTTTAGATACGTAGAATACGAAAAGGTTAGAGAGAAATAAGTATCTTAATCCAGACTGCGAGCCAATTTCTAGACAAACCGAGAGTAGTGATGTGTATAAAAGATATTTAGTAGAAATGCAGAAGCTGAAAGAAGTGTTTGCAAGTCATCAAGGCCGAGTGAGTCTACTTCTGACTTGTGGACGGCTCGTAGCCAAATGAGAGGCTATATATGCGTGACTGCACACTACATTAATGAGAATTGGAGGTTACACATTCATATATTGGCGTTTTATGACATCAGACCCCCTCATAACGGTGAAACAATAGCCAAGAAGATATTTGACATCTTAAAGGATTGGAACTTAGAGCGACGAGTGTTCACAGTCACCTTAGACAATGCCTCTGCGAATGACAACATGCAGAAGATCCTCACACATCGTCTACAAAGTGGGAATGGGCTGTTGTGTGATGGAAAATACTGAGATGAGATTAATGGCTATGGAAAAGCAGAGTAAGTTTGCGAAATACTGAGATGAATATAGTCTTATTTTAGCTATGGCAGCAATACTAGATCCTAGGTATAAGCTTCAGATAATCAAGGGCGCTTATAATAAGCTGGATCCAAGAACTTCTGAGAAGAAGACTGAAATCGTGAGGAAGAGCTTGGAGTCGCTTTATAAAGAGTATAGCTCCAAGTCTTCAGAATCTTCTTCTAGATTTCCAAGAAGAACTCCACATGAGCTTCTTACAGAATCGCCTCTTGATGATGATTGGGATAATGTAAGTATCTAAATACTTGTGGTTTGTTTATTTTGATCTCTTAATAATGAGTTAATTTCTTTTTTATCTCTGGTTTTCCATCACAAAAGGATAAACCTGCATATATATTTGGCTGATACTAAGGTTGATATTTCGGCTTTGTCAGATATGGAAGTGTTAGACTATTGGAAAGATAAGGGACAGAGATATGGTGACTTAGCTTTTCTTGCTCGGGATATTCTAAGCATTCCCATTACTACTGTTGCATCTGAATCAGTGTTCAGTGTGGGAGGTCGGGTTTTGAACCCTTTTAGAAACCATCTCCTCCCGGAGGTCGGGTTATGAACCCTTTTAGAAACCGTCTCCTCCCTGAAACTGTTCATGCATTAATTTGTACTCGAAACTGGCTACGTGGCTTTGCCAAATTTGAAGGTAAATGTTTAGAGTTCAAGATTAGTTTATAATATGTTTTGTTGGTTAACTCATTGATCACTTACTGTAGGAGACATTGAGGAGTACTTTGACTATGATGAAGATGCTAACAAAACAGCAAGTAGGTCAGGAGTTGAAGATTCAAACATATGATATCTGGTATATTATAAGTTATATACGTATCTACTGTTTTAAGTTCTTGTGAATCACTTGTGAATTGTGAATTGTGATGACTTGTGTGTGTTCTTGCTTGTTTGAATCACTTGTGAATTGTAAAAACTGATGAGTGATGTCTATAACTTGCGGTAAATAACTAATTGTATGATTATATTCTGAAGATTATATGCTCTTTGTAACTTTTTGTCTTGTCTTAGCTCTTGTGCTTGTCATTGTCCATGTGGTTTTGATACAAGTTGTAGTTGTATGTGTCTGTAATGTGTTGAATGTGTCATTGATCATATGTTGTTGGATGTTGGCTTGTTGCTGACTGTTGGGTCTGCTTAGAAGTTCTTGTGAGTCTGTGACCCGGATCGAGTTTTAGAACTGCTTGTGCTCGAGTTTTAGATTCTGACTTCTGAGTTTCAAGTTGCTAAATTCTTATTTTGTAATGAGTGGAACTTGCAAATTATTCTAAAGACATTGCAGTGATTGCAAACGAAACTGTTGAGTAGACAATGGTTTGAGTTGTATTGTTTGTTCCTTGTTCCTTAGATATTACTTAAAAGTTTTAAGTTAAAACTTTGTTCTTTTCACAATGGTTTTGAGTAGACTGTTTTTAGTTGTTGCAGGTTGTTGCAGAGAGTCACGAGAGGAGAGCAAGAGTGTTGGCCTTTGAGGAGAGTTTTACAACTTTTGTTTAACAAAACAGTGTTATGAATTATAATTTGAAAATGTGAACTTTGGTTTTAAACTTTTTATTCATGATCTAAATTTGAACACAAAATTGAATAAAAGACACATTTCCATTTATACGATTGTATCTTTAATTCTTAAAAATATATAATGTAAACATGTAAATTTGATATAAAAAGCAATAATGATTAGCAAAAAAATGAAATGGGCTAACCCTAGTCCAGTCCTAACCCTTTAATAATATAAGGCTAAAATAGGGTTGGGCTTAAACAAGACTGGACTTATTTTAAACTAAAGCGGGTTAAGCTCTGACCCTGTACACAACATCCATACAATTAATCTAGTGATAAGTATGGGTAACTCGGCTGTTCTTCTCCATATTTTAAAGACTGGCCATTGTACCTCCACTGTTGAGGTTTGCCTCTCTCTTTCGGATCACTGAATCTCAACGCAGCCTCTGACTTCCATAAGATCTATATTTACCAGTTCATTATAATCCAGATATTTAATTAATTTTTTTTTGTCATTTGCTCATGATAAATAGTTATATGCCTATTTGGCATGAAAAACTATGCATATTTGAGCTGTTCAATTGATTCTTGCTTAAAACTGTCACCTGCACAAGTGGATATTTGGGTTGCCTCTGATTGTTCCTCTTATTAATAAATACATATTGTGGAGATATAGGGTTGCTCACACTGTATATAATTTGATTCATATGAGATGAATAATGGATCGCTATTTATATTATTTTTTTAACAGTAGCACTGTAGTATGAGAAAAGCTATACTGATGAGCCAAGCTTTGCATAAACTGAGCCACTCTTTTTAGTTAGCGCTAAAACTTATCATTTAAATCAGGTTTTGTACTTCTGTACGTAGATTTATAGAACTATGTTAGTTTTGCAGAACTCAACTTTAATAGCCTTTGTTGATTAAAGCAAACTGAATTATGTGTCTTTCAGTTACAGTGAAGCGGAACAATCTCAACTTCAAACTGTTTGACTCTACTCTATCAATGTCTACCACAACAATTTCTCCGCTGCTCAAGCCAATTGCTTCTTCACCAAGCTCATTGAGAAAGAGGTTTTTATTCATATTTGCTTTGTGGTCTTCTATGAGATTTGTGTCTGAATCCTAAAAATATTGGATTCATGTCTAAGAAAGTCATCAAGTGTGTAACTAAAATCTTACCAAACAATGAACACACATGGTCTAAATTTGAAACTGTTGGAAGTAGTGAACAAGTTTGATAATTGGTTTAGGTTATAAGTTGGATTTAAAATTTCAGGCTTTTTAAATAAAAACAGAGTATTCATTTATTAACAAGTTGTTTTACTGGTCAGGGTGATAAACAGCCAAATGATACCACTTACATGTTTGAACAACATAGTAACGTTTAACTTATGGCGTCCATGCAAAACTATAATGATGCATGTCTTCTCCCCTTCTTTCACCGCATAGTCGATATAAGTACATTCTTCAACTTTAAGGCATACACATAATTGTAATGTTGTTAGTCTATTATATATGATGGACGTGGTTATCTATATAGGTTTTCAACTTTCAAGTATTACTTTTAGGAGTTAGAGGAAGAGTCCATAAGGGAATTATCGTAGTGGTATGTTACTTCTGCCACACGATATACTATAAAGTTTCAAAGACAATATTTCTATTGTTTGATACTAATTGTGTAAGGTTTTGTACCGGATTAGATGTCCTAAAAACCGTAGTTCTCTAGCTAGATTAGTTTAGGTAAAGACCTAGATCGATTAACCTTGACACTAACTTGTTTATTCGTTTATGTTTGTATGCAGGAATAAATAAGACAAGACACGTTGTTAACCCAGTTCCCTTTCGGTACGTCTGGGGGAAGCTCTCTGCTTCCAATCCACTATCTCAAAGTACAAAGGAGATAATACAAGAGATAAGAGACAACTTAAGCTTCTACAATCACCAAAGCTTAATCTAGAACTAATCAACCTAGTTCTTGTACTTCTTCAGATCCTCAACAACTCCAGGTAAATTTCAGATAACCTCTTGACCGTGATTATAGCAAGCAACCTGGTACAACAATCTGCGTTTTGTTTCCCCTAGAGGTTAAGAAACTTCTCATATTTCCTTATATACAGGTTGAAAAAATCCCTATACGGCTTGTGCTTTTGCGTGTGGTTGAAACCATGAACAAGCCCACTTCGGCCCAAATCTGATCCTCACTCTTGCTTAGCGGATTCAGCCCATCGAAGGAGAGAGATAGAGACAATACTCTCACAATCTCCACCTTTGTCTCTCTCTACACTCGAGTAACCCTAAAAGGTGATCCCACCGATCTCCTTCTCATCCGATCTAGCTCACGCCTGGAATCAATACTCCTCCTCTACTTCCTCTGCTTATTCAAGCCTCGGAACTCCTTTCTTACACCGCTTCCAGTTTCACCTACAACCGGTGAATTAGGTCCCTTCGTCTTCTTCTCAATGAAGCCCAGTGAACTCTTCTGCTTTACCGCAGTAGATCCAATTCGATTCAGCTCCTCCAACCGTTAATTCAACCATATTTTCCCTCAACCGAAGTATCATAGCTCCGAGATTCGTCGACTACCCCCTTTGCCTTAGATTTTCTCTTGGGAGTATTTTTAGATGTTGAATCTCATCCTTGAGCTACCTTAAGACCCGATGGTAATCTGTTCCCCCTTTTAGCCTTCTCTTGTAGATCTAATTAGATGATATTAATTCTAATTCTCTTCGACATTTCTGCAGTTTGGCGAAGATTTTCCAGTATCACTCTCTCTAAATATCACAACTGAGAAGGTAACGTTTGAAGCTTGTTGTAGCAATTTATGAGTTAACCCTAGTGAAAACTCGTAAGGATTAACTCTGCTAAATCCAATAATAACTTGTATAGAAACCCAGTTGACCTCTGTAACCGTAGATCAACCATAAGAATACCATTAAGAAAACCGTAGACCAATATTCAGAAATCCAATTTAGTCTTCTGATTCCGTATTTCTTTCCAGAAACCCATTAACCTTCTAAAAAACCATAGGTTAAAGAAAAAAATCTCTCTGAATTTAACCACACAAAGAATGTTGATTTAAGTATACCGATACTGACCTCTTCAGTATCTGCTTGTGTCCTGTTGCGAGGTCTTTTTAACCAACCAAACCAAGAACCTCCAGGACGCTTCAACTTAACTACCGGATCACCTTGAGAAGGCCAAGGCACTTCTCAAAACTCCTACCAGGTAAACTATTCGTCAACATATCTGCTGCATTCTCTGTTGTGTGAACCTTTTGTACTTTGACTGAACCCTCTTCAATTACATCTCGTATGAAATGATACTTGTTTGCAATGTGTTTTTTTCTGTCATGATGCACACTGTTCTTAGCTAGACATATAGCACTTTGAGAGTTGCAGTTTAGCTTTAAAGAATCTTGTTTGAAACCCAATTCTTCACATATAGCTTTTAGCCAGATACCTTCCTTTGTAGCTTCCGTTAAGGCCATATATTCTGCTTCTGTTGTAGATAGGGCAACTACTTGTTGTAAGCATGACCTCCAACTAACAGTATTGCCTCCTACTTTGAATGCATAAGCTGAAACCGATCTTCTTTTGTCTAAATCCGTAGAGTAATCTGAATCAGAAAATCCTTCAATATCAAATTTCTCTGCTTTTGTGAATGTTAGACAAATATTAGAATCTCCTTTTAAGTAGCGTAGAATCCACTTAACCGCTTCCAGTGATCTCGTCCTGGGTTTGCCATGTATCTACTTACCAACCCCACATCATAACCCAAATCAGGACGAGATCCCACCATGGCATACATTATGCTCCCTACTGCGCTTGCATAGGGAACTGTATCCATTCTTCGCCTTTCGGTTTCAATCTCTTCTGGCCTTAGATTCCTTAGATTGAACAGAGAGTTGCTTGGTGTAACAACCGGTTTACTCTCTTCCATGTTGAAAGTTCTTAGGACTTGATTAATGTATCTCTCCTGTGACAACTTCAGAACCCCATTCTTTCTATCTCTAATGATATCCATACCAAGAATCCTTGATGCTGCTCCAAGATCCTTCATTTCAAACATCTTGTTCAAATTCTTCTTTAGAATCTTAATCTTTTCCATGTCTTTAGATGAGACAAGCATGTCATCAACATATAACAATAGATAGATCATATCCTTAACCGTCTTGCCTTTAATATAGACACAAGGGTCCTTAGTACATCTCTTAAACCCTTGAGACTTCATGAATTCATTGAACTTTTGATTCCATTGTCTCGGCGATTGTTTGACCCCGTATAAGGATTTCTTCAGAAGACACACCATATCTTCTTTCCCTTTCTCTACAAACTCCTCTCGCCGCTCCATATAAATAACTTCGTCTAGAACTCCATGTAGAAACGCCGTCTTGACGTCAAGCTGTTCTAGCTCTAAATCATAGTTCACCACAATAGACAGCATGAGTCTTATTGACACATGTTTAACCACAGGTGCAAAGATCTCAATGTAGTCTACCCCTTCTACTTGTGTATAGCCTTTAGCTACTAGACGAGCTTTGAACCTTGGATCCTCAATACCCGGAATACCCTCTTTGTATTTATATATCCACTTGCAGCCAATGATTCGTTTCTTCTCTGGTCTTGGAACAAGCTCGAACGTTTCGTTTTTATCCAACGAAACCTTCTCTTCTCCCATAGCTCCTTTCCACTTCTTCCAATTCTTGCTTCGTTTGGCCTCTGATACAGACCTAGGTTCATCCAATTCAACAATCGCTGCACAAGCTAGTGCGTATGCGATGAATGAATCTGCATCTTCATACCTTGAAGGTGGTTTGAAAACCCTCCTTGCTCTGTGTCTTGCCAGTACGTAGTTATCCAGATTTTCAACCTCTGAATGATCAATACCTTCTTCATCTGATTCATTATCAGTCTCAATCGAAGCTTCAGGTTCTTCTTGTTCCAAGTTAGCTCCACCTTGACCAGTAGAGTCAGTACCATCTAAACTAGCTCCACCTTGACCGGTGTTTTGTATAGAGCTATCATGATTTGATGGTCCATGTATCAACTCTGTTTTAAAGGTCACCTTCTTAGGTTTCTTAGCCTTCTCCACTTCCTGTTCCGGTTCATGATAAAGCTTTTCCTCATCGAATACAACATTTCTGCTGTTAGAGCACTTACCATCGTCTGGTATCCATACTCTATACCCTTTCACTCCTTGAGGATATCCTAATAGTATTCCCTTTACTGCTCTAGGACTCATCTTGTCCTGAGTTACGTGGACATATGCCACACATCCAAACCATCTTAGGTGATTGTAGTCCACCTTAGTACCCGTCCATAGCTCCTCAGGAATCTTGAACTTTAGGGACGCGGGTGTTCTGTTAATAAGATATACCGCAGTACACGCAGCTTCAGCCCAGAAAGATTTCTCCAATTTAGACTCTGCCAACATGCATCTTATCTTCTCAGCTATGGTCCGATTCATCCTCTCAGCCACCCCGTTCTGTTGTGGTGTGTAGACACATGTCTTGTGCCTTTTAATACCCTGAGTCAATACATAGCTTATCCATCTTCACATTACAGAACTCTAGACCATTGTCTGTTCTGAAATATTTTAACTTCTTTTTAGTAATGTTTTCCGAGACTTCCATTCAGAGAAGTTCTCGTACACTTCATCCTTACTTCTCAGAAACCTGATCCAAACCATTCTCGAGTAGTCATCAATAAAAGTAAGAAAATACCTGCATCCCGATAAGCTTGGTTCGTTAGAGACCGAGCCCCACAGATCACTATGTATATACTCCAGCCTTTCTCTAGATGTATGCTTTCCAACGGGAAAACTTTGTTTGTGAGCCTTTCCAAAAACACATTTTTCACAAAATACAAAGTGTGCACTTCTTTAGGATTCAAATAGCCTCCTTTGACCATGAGATTCATGTTCTTTAGGCTCACGTGACCCAATCTAGAGTGCCATCTGTTTGTAAGATTTGTTTCTGTTCTCACCACAGCTACTTCTCCTTTGATAACAGATCCTTGTAGATAATAGAGACCATCTTGATACCTTTCAGATAAGACCTTCTTACCTTCTCGATAAAACGTGATAGTGAAATCATCTAGCTCCTTCATATTTGCAACCATGTTTCTCTAACTAACCGTAAGAGATTAGATTCCTACCCATCGAAGGCATGCATCTCACATCGCTTAAGATAACCGTGACTCCATCTGAGTTTATTATTTTGATCTTTCATATGCCCTTGACTTCACAATGAGTATTGTTACCCATTAAGACTCTTCCACCGTCTATCTCCTTGAAATCAAATAGTACATCTCTGTCAGGCGTAATATGAAAAGTACATCCTGAGTCCATTACCCATTCCTTCGCAGGATCTTGAATGCTTGCTGTTAAGATCATTGGTTGCTCTTTGTCATGAGCTAGATTAGCGGCTTCATTGTCTTTCCAGTTTTTCTTGTCTGGACAATCTCGCTTGTTGTGACCTTCTTTCCCGCAAGTCCAACATTCTCTGGGTTTACTTGGACCTCTAGGCCTCGATTTTGACCTACTGTTCTTACTCTTGGATCTCCCCTTCCATTGGCTTTGGGTCTTCGTTTCAGACCTCCCTCTTCCTACGATCAATCCTTCTGCACTTGATTTAGCCTTTCCAATAAGCCCAGCTTCTTTTAATTCAACTTCGTTGGCATATGCAGATGTAGTGACCTCTTGTAAGGTTAGAGTTTCTTTACCATTGCCGTACTTGAGAGTGTGAACTAGAGAATCAAACTGTTTTGGTAAACTTGACAAAACCTGTATTGCTTGATCTTCATCACTCACCGTGATGTTTAGACTTTCCAAATCATCTACTAACCTCAAGAATACATCAAGGTTTTCTTCCACACTTCGATGCTCATCCATTCTGAAACTAGCAAATCTTTTCTTTAAGTAGATCCTGTTTGGTAAGGTCTTAGTTTGATAATCCTTCTCTAAAGCTTTCCAGACACCAAAAGCAGTAGTTTGTTTCATTACCTTCCGAAGAACCAAGTTACTTAGGCTAGCACATATCATGTTCTTAGCCCTTTTATCCTTCTCCTTATTTGTGAGGACTTTAGACATAGTATCCGGTTTTACATCCGTGTGTTCCTCTACTTCTTTTCCATTCGAGGAGCTAGTTTCCTCTTCGTTCAACACGCTGTCTAGATCAACGATTTCAAGCAGCATAAGCATCTTAAACTTCCACATACCAAAGTCTCCTTTCCCATCAAACTTCTCAACCTCAATCTTAATCTTAGAACTCTTCATGATATCCAACTTGACCGTAAGGATACCAAACCACTTAAGACTAGATTCTTTCACACCAATAGCAGATAGGATCCTGTGACCGTTTCCCTATAGCTCGTCCTGATGCTCTGATACCACTTGTAAGGTTTTGTACCGGATTAGTAGTCCTAAAACCTTTGATCTCTAGCTAGATGTTTAGTTAAAGCCTAGATCAATCAACCTTGACACTAACTTGTTTGTTTGTTTATGTTTGTATGCAGGAATAAATAAGACAAGACACGTTGTTAACCCAGTTCCCTTACGGTACGTCTGGGGGAAGCTCTCTGCTTCCAATCCACTATCTCAAAGTACAAAGGAGATAATTCAAGAGATAAGTGAAGGCTTAATCTTCCACAATCATCAAAGCTTAATCTAGAACTAATCAACCTAGTTCTTGTACTTCTTCAAATCGTCAACAACTCCAGGTAAATTTCAGATAACCTCTTGACCGTGATTATAGCAAGCAACCTGATACAACAATGTGCGTTTTGTTTCCCCTAGAGGTTAAGAAACTTCTCATATTTCCTTATATACAGGTTGAAAAAATCCCTATACGGCTTGTGCTTTTGCGTGTGGTTGAAACCATGAACAAGCCCACTTCGGCCCAAATCTGATCCTCACTCTTGCTTAGCGGATTCAGCCCATCGTCGGAGAGAGATAGAGACAATACTCTCACAAATTGATTACGGTGATGGCAGGATGAGTTACTTGATGAGATGACAGACTTTAGAATCCTTAGTGAATTCAACAAGATTGATGCATAGAGAATGGAAGTTACACAGATGCCTCCTATAGCTGTCACATTCCTACGACACACTAGGCAAACGACGTACAAGGCCAACGACACACAAGACACACAAGCCACACACATTTACAAGTAGGTTTTCACATCAAATAAACACCAATAATTGATTTGCATAGAGATATTGAAGTTGGAGTGAAAAGGTCTAAGCATGAACTCAGGCACCGTGGACATTTATTGCTCAGCTTCCAAAGAAGCACTCAATGGGAGAAGGTGGTTAGAAATAGATGTGAAGCAGAGACATAATCCAAAGAAGCTTTCCTCTTTGTTAATGAATGGTCATTAGGGTTAAGTTCCTTTATCATCCATCCATATTTGGCACGAATACTAAAGCCTCCTTAATTTCCTATTGAATATCCAGTTGAATAGAATCTAGCTAAAGGCTTTTGCCTGCATGTTGAGGTTTGTACGTATATGTATTGGCGGAAAAATTAAAGAGGTGAAACCATGTTTTTTTTTGGGAAAATGTCATTTAAATCATCAACTTTCAAATTTGTTTGAAATAAATCATCAATTTTCTCGTAAACTAAAAAAACATTCAATTTTTGTTAACAAGCCATTTTAACCACAAACTTTCGTCAACTATACCAATTTAATCATATTCTTAATCAACAGTTATAGTTGACTAACGGTAGGCCTAAAATGGCTTTTAAAGTTGATGTGTTTTTTTGCACAAGTATAAATCAACATTTTTCAAAAATATTGCATTTTAAATATTGAAAGTTTTAAAAACTATAAAATTAATAAATAAAATTATAAATAAAAAATAAATTCCAACAAAAAATATGGACATAATTCAATGTAAAATAATTAATTAACATATCATTAATTGAGTATTCATTAACCGATTACTCTTTTCGTTTAAGAATCAAAAGTTGAATCAATGTTTCATCCACAAACTTTTGAAAATAAAATTATAAAACATAATCCAAATAGGATTATATATATATATATATATATATATACAAAAAATAATCGTAAATAATTAAAATACTCTTATCATTTTATAACCAAGATACTCAATTAATTATATGTTAACTAATTATTTTACATTGAGTTCTATTTATATTTTTCTTGGAATTTTTTTATTTATAATTTTATTTATTAGTTTTTCAGTTATAAACTATTTAAAATATATCCAATATTGTAGAAAAATGTTGATTTATATTTGTGCCAAAAAAACATCAACTTTGAAAGCCATTTTAGGCACACCGTTAGTCAACTATAATTGTTGACTAACGATATAACTATATTGGCATGGTCAACGAAAATTTTTGAATAAAATGGCATGTCAACAAAAGTTGAGTGTTTTTTTTGGCTTACGAGAAAGTTGATGCTTTATTTAACCAAATTTAAAAGTTAATGATTTAAATGACAATTTTTCTTTTTTTTGCCGTCAAAATTAAATATATTAAAGAGCCCGAAGCCCAACAAATTACAAATCCCTAAGAAAAATCGGGACCAATACATCCATCCATATGAGCCTCAAGCTCAAATTACGAAAACCCTAGTGCCTAAGTGGACAGACGACGACAGCCGCCACGCTGATCGGATGAGGAAAAGAAGGACATGTGTTAATATCCTCGAGAAAAACCATGTTTTGTATAAAATTTTAAGAAAAAGTAATTCTTTTGGTTGGGTTTCCGTCCCACTTTCTCCTCCTTTACATGTGTCTTCTCCTTTCCATAAGTATATTATTATATTTTCATATATTTTTTTTTACTGTCACCTCAACAAATGAAAAAAAGTATGACACATCAGCATAATTTTTAAAATTTAAAATTCACATTTTATGCTTCTAATATGTGAACCAAATATATTTTAAATAATCTTTATAGCTAATAATCATTTGAAGCATTTTTATTTATAGATTTATAAATAGTTTTCATTACTTTTAAAATATTTAGTTGATGTGAGTTAAAACACTGTAAATGTATTAGTCTCAAAATATAATAATACATAAATATTTCACAAAAAATATTATTAATTAATAACATTTTTAATTATATTATAAATTTTATCAAGGTTAGTAAAGATATTAACCACTCTAAATTTTAACGCGAGAACTCTGTTACGAAAAATTATTTTGCAAATAACAGTATAGATAGGTTATGTGATTTAGTTATTTTTTATTGCTGAAAAATATAAGATAGGTTTTGAGATTATAATAATTTAACATAATTTGAAAATATTAACAAAAGTTAATTTCAAACAACCAATAAATATTTAGTTCCAAATTAAATAAAGTCAAACATATTTGTATTTGGTGTGAAATAGGTTAAAGTAATATGTTAATATACTTTATTATAATACAAACTTTAATTTAATTAAACTAAACTAAATTTTATATAATCAACTATTACAATATTTAATATATTGAAAAGATAGTTTATGGGTGTAAAAAAATGTATCAAAAATAAAACTAATTGAAAAAAACCTACTTTAAATTAGATTCGAGTGTTTAGATACCCGCTCGGATTCGAGTTTGGTATATCACTATTTTGGCATTTCAGTTCTAGTTTATATTACATCATAGATCTTAGGGATTTTTGCAAAAGTGACTCAAAACTAAAAGTCAAACACAAAACTAACCTCCTCTTTTGACTCATCTTTTTTTGTCCTATTAACCCCACATCTTCATTTTATCTACGAAAATGCCATTAATTTTTTTTCTTTCGAAAATGGCTCTTTTACTCTCTCAACCTCATCATCTTCAAGTCTTTACAAGATTGCCATTGCCACGAATAGCTCAACAACCTTGTACAATCCGCTTGGAGCTTTTAATGCACGTAAATGGCTCAACAACCTTGTACAATCTCTCCATATTCATCCAAAAAACTCAAGCTTTTGATTCAAAATATTTTATGGTTGATAAAGCCATTTAAGCATACAATTCTTGGTGTGTTACTTTCGTTTGAGGTTCTGGGTGGTTGGAGAAGACTATGTGTGCTAAGGAAGTCATCTCACCTAGTTTAAGGTATGAATTTGAAATTTTTTGCAGATTTGTTTGCGTAGTAGACTTACCCGGAAGTCATCTGGATGCAGAAAACTTACATATAAGTCTTCTGGTCAAACGGACGACGTACTCTAAGTCGTCCAGCTTTGTATGTCTACAAAAAAAACACCAGACGACTTAAGTCGTCTAGAAAAAACGGGCTAGTTTTGCATTTGACCGAATTGTGTCAGATATTTGACTTTTTCTGGACGACTTACCATTAAGTCGTCTCTGGGAAAGTTAAAATTTCAATATTTTATTAAATCTAGACGACTTACGGCTAAGTCATCTTAGGTTAGTTTTGTAATTGAAAAATAAAACTTTAATTTTAACTTTTCCCAGACTA
>JABAYD010016092.1:0-14306 GCA_014822095.1 Diplotaxis tenuifolia
CGATATGAAGAACTTAAAACAGTTGACGATATGAAGATTTTAGATCTGTTGAAGATAAAGTGTTATCTTTTATTTTTTTTTATTTTCTTTGAAATCAGTAATGGTATATTATTAGAAAAAAAGTTTAATGATCATTTTACACAAAGTGTAGACTATTCTATGATTTTACTATTCTATGATTTTCTCTTCCATAGTACCATTCTCACATTGTTTTTTAAAAATGTGACATTTCAGCAATGAACCATAGAAATAAGTTATACTACGAACACAACATCGATAAATTAAATGTGAGATTAGAAATTTCGTCAAACTTATGTATGCAAATACAGTATTATAATCTCACAACATCTTTTACAGTATTCCGCGGCGGTCGTTTGTATGAAAGAAAAAAATATACACCACTCTTCGGATATATTAGTTCGCATTTCCATAATTATTATTATCATGTATTAATACGATTGAGAATATTCTAAAGTTACAAGTCTTTTACATTTTCTACTTACACAGCATAAGTAAAACGAGAATAATTAATTTAAAAACATATATTTTTTTTTCTCAAAACTCGAAGCCTTCCTCAATGTCTCCTCCCTCTTCTCCGTCGACAACTCTTCAGCCTTTGAAAACCTAATTTCCGGCCACCAACCTTCCCGGAAGCCTCAGCTAACATATAGTTTCTCCAATCCTCAAGAACCTGTCTCAAATCCTTAACCTTATTCCTTTTCCCACTACAGCAAGTACCATGCATCAGGCATACTTTGCTAATATCCCAACCAGGTTGGCAGAAATTTCCAAAGTAAACTGGATCAAGGAATCTCATCGTGAGCCCTATTTCTTTGACAAAATGATCTTGTTTTATCCGTTCGAGCACGACTCGCTCGTTTTTTCCCGGGAATCTTAACCTCGATGCATACCAATAACTGTAAAACGCTATTGTTCTACAATTTGACACGACGAAGTTGAAACCTCCGTTGGCTCCGTTACGTAAGTCGCTGGAGTTCCCGTTAAAGTTGAAGTAATCTCCAACAACTTGGAAATCTACTTCTGCTAATAATCGAGGGAATGGGTCACGAAGCCATATTGTATCCATGTCCTATTTTTCAGGAAATAAAAATGTGACAAAAGAACCAATTATATAATATATACAAGTATACATGCATTTTCATATATTATGTTTTGACCTAAATAGTTCGTAATCTTAATTTACACCGCAATTGTTTTTTCCTAACAATATCAATGTTTTTATTATGTATCTTGGCATTAAGCAAATGCAACGTTTTCAAAGATTTTGTAAAGTAAGACAGAAATAGAAGAAAAATCCTACAAATTTCAAATGATATTAAAAATGATAATAAAGTCTTTTTACTAAACAAGATATTCTGAGTATTGCGTTTAAAACAATGGGACCCTAATTGTGACATTTTTTTTTGCTTTTGTGAAGTGTTATGAACAGTAAAAGACTATGTGTGAATGAATGAGGTAAGAAAATACCGTGAAGAGGAAGTTATATCCGAGCTTAAGCAGAGAACCCAAGAACTCAGTTCGAAGCCACATCATCTTTACATAATCCGGCGCCATGAACAGTTTTTCGCTGGAGAAATCAACTTCGGTAGTCCTTAGCAAGAAGCAACGGCGAGGATGGACATTGTTGCACCGGGAATAAGCCTCATCGTCCAAACACACCACCACCACATGACGGAGCAGCTTCTCCGTTCCTTCTCCAGCGTGGAAGCCTTCAAGAAACAAGTCGAAAGTCGAATTCGGTTCTGCCCAAGCTTGATTCATCATCACTACGATCACCGTCTTGTTCTCCACCATTGATGATTCCCTCAAGATTCTAGCCAGATCTCTCCCATCTTCTGCTTCCAACTATCAATTCACCAAACATTACATACTAAACGCAAACGAACGTCTAAAGTATGCAAATAGATTAATGGGTGCATTTTTACCAAAAAGATTAATGGTGTAGTAATTATAAATTTTCATTTTTTCTAAGGATTTTTTCTCGCTTTTTTGGACCAAATGTGAATTTTATATTGAATGAGATTGTTTGTAAGGTTTCGCGCAAGAAGTTATATAGAATCAACCAAGGCAAAAAAAGTTCAAAAACAAGATCAAATCCAATTCATTTCTCCTTTACCTTACTAATAATCAAAACTGAAGTATTAGTGGGTGCATGTGCACCTCCTCTCTTTGGATTCGACGGATATACGTACAGACTCGTATACGTATGCAACTAATATGTATGAAGAAGCTACTAACCGTATCAGTGTTGTCTTTGGCAGCGATCAGAAGCGGCTGGAACGCGAAAATGTTTGAAAGTTGCGGCAGGGATAGCATGGTGATACGAGACGCCGAATAAAAGATTAGTGGAGAGAGAAAAACTGTAAAAGTAAACAAAAAAACAATCTTCCTCACATCTATCAGTTGATGTAGCCGCCGCTGTTTCTGCGGCTGCGACTCTCGATCGCAGACCCTAATGTGGCCTGGTCCGGTCGCCATTTTCTTTGTGATCATATTTTAATTGTTAAGTAAATTTCTTTCTTAGTATGGTTGTAATTGCTTGCAGATTCATATCTATCTTAAATTGAATAATCATACTGCTGTTGATAAGAAATGGATGCGTATAATATAACACCAGCTTAATTACAAGATAATTTAAGGAGAAGTTAGTGACTATTAAATTGATGTCAAGGCAACGTGCACTCGTATATGAATTTATTTGTGATAGAAAATAGATGGTTGCCCCGTCTCTATATCGACAATAACGAATTGTATTTTCTCTAATTGTACAAGGCAATTTAATTTAATTATTCAGAAAGGAAAAAAGAGTTTATATTTATTTTATATATTAAAATAAATATTATCAGAAGAAGGTATTATAAATGCTAAAATATTTTTACAGTAGCGTTACAAACATAAGGTTTGACAGTAAGTTGATGTTTGTTTGTACATCTAGAAGGGTTATCAAGATGCTAAATATCTTATTCAGAAATTACGTTTGGATGTTGCTTGTTTCTATTTTTCGGTTGTGCATCCATATGAAGCATCTAGATGCAATATGTATGATTTCATTTTGAACTTGCGTATACATCAAAATGAACTTGTTTTTTTTCTTATAACGACTTAAAAAAATGAACTTGTTAAATAGACTAAAATAAACATATTATATTTAACTATATTTAGATTCTAATTATATTTTATTATATTTACAATAAATGCAAATTGATGTAATTTTGCGGTTCGGTGAAAAATGTGTTTTTTCGGTTTTAGAGAAACGAACGTGTTTGTGGCTTTAGTGGTAAAAAAAAATATTTTACGGTTTGAAGAAAAAAATTGCATTGACAAGGAAAAAAATGATTATGCGTTTTTTCGGAAAAAATAATATGTGCGGTTTTAGAGGGTATATAACTTCACGATTTTGGCATGAAATTGATTTTATGGTAATGTTGAGAAAACATAATTTTGCGTTTTTGGTGAAAAATATAATTTTGTATTTGTTTGGCAAGAATATATAATTTCTGATTTTATAAGGAAAATGTGATTCCGCAATTTTGGCCGAGAAAATGCTTTTTCGGTTTTAGCAAAAAAATGATTCTTTAATTTTAGAGGAAAACCCTGACTTTGAAATTTTGGTAAAAAATATAATTTTAGGTTTTGGTAAATTTTTGCAGTTTTGAAAACAAAAAATGATTTTTTTCTGGTTTTTGCAAGAAAATGCTATAACCAAGCATTGAGTGGAAGGCAACTCACTATTCGGTATGTTTAAAATTCATTTTATTTTCGAGATTTTACTAATTATCGTTAATTTTATTTAATTGCAGTTCAAAAAAAAAAAAAAAGAAAGATCGAGTACCACCATCGGTCGATGACGGAGTACAACCATCGATCGATATCGTTCACCATCCGACATCATAACATTACCATTGATCGACACTCGTTACATAATCTGGTATTTTTGACTGTTCTCATTACTTCTACTTATGTTTTATTTTGTCGATGTTGTGGTCAAAACTAGTAATCTCAAAATCAACATCTAAGGTCGCATCTCTTAGGGAAAAACTTTCTCAAAATAATTTCAGAAAAAATTTCACGTAGAAAAATCCCGAGAAACATAATGATAGAAAATGAACAATCTCGAGTTAGTCCAAGCTCATACAACTCGCCCCAGGTGAGCTAGACCGTGACCATCCAACTCGCCATCACGCGAGTTCGGATGACAACATCCAACTCGCCATCAAGCGCTTTGGATTGACTATATTCGTCTCGCCGTCAGGAAACCTGGACCAGTCCTGATTAACCCACCTGTAGCTTCTCTTTACGGCCTTAATTGAATTATCTTTTTTTTTCTTGTCAATCGGAGTTACGTTGGAACTGTACGATAAAACCCGTGAAGACTTGTTTTCTCGTATAAGTTGAAATTGATCGTATAAAACAGCGATGGTTAACTTAACATGGTTGCTTCGACTATACGACTGATTTAAATTATTCTTAAAACATGTAGGAGTTATATAGTTAAAGGACTATTATGTAAATATATAAGCCCTAGTTACTCCTTGTAATCACTATATATATTGTACATCTTATTAATCAATACAATCAAGTTACTACTATTACATGGTATCAGATCTGCCTCGATACTAGACCTAAAGAAAATTCGTGCAGCCGCCAAACCTTTCTTTTTCAAAACTAACGACATCTCAAAAATGTCGACTTCTCCAGCTTCTTCCCATGAAACAATCAGAGTTTCTGAAACCCCCACCCTCCTCAATGTCAACATGACTAATGTGACTAAACTCGCATCCTCCAACTTTCTCATGTGGAGCCACCAAGTTACGGCTCTTCTCAACGGGTATGATCTCGCAAACTACCTTGATAGCTTCGTCCTTCCACCATCATCAACAATAACGGTTGATGGAGAAGCAACCTCGAACCCCTCCTACTCGCTGTGGAAACATCAAGACAATCTCATCTTCAGCGCACTCCTTGGTGCAATCACCAACACGATTCAGCCTATTCTCTCAACGGCTCAAACCTCTGCAGAGATCTGGACAATACTATCTGAAACCTACGCAAAACCAAGTCGCGGCCATGTCAAACAACTTCGTCAGCAAGTCAAAGACTGGACCAAATGCACTCGATCTATCGATAAGTACTTTCAGGGACTCACAACTCGCTTTGATCATCTCTCGCTTCTCGGGAAACCCTATGCCCATGAACATCAAGTCAAGTTCATCCTCGGAGGCTTACCTGAAGAATACAAAACCAGTGCAGACCAAATCGAAGGACGTGATATAGCTATGCTCACTGAGATTCACGAGAAAATCCGCAACCGCGAGGCCACCATTCAAGCTACGTCGGCTTCTGTTACACCCACTCCCACTCCGGTGACTGCGAATGCTGCTAACTATCGAGGTCCACATCCGAGTTACTCCAACAACTATCGCCGTGGAAATAACAACACCCGTGGAAATCAACAAATTTGGCAACAACAACAGTTTGCGCCACGCAATCAGCAACTACCACCGCGAGGCTGTTAGGGAAAATGCCAAATTTGTGGTATTTTCGGCCACAGTGCTTGTCGATGCTCCCAGTTCCAGCGTGACAATGCCACCTCTGTGTCCTCTTCCGCATCATCTCATGCACCATGGCAGCCTCGTGCCAATATGACCACGGCTCAGCCGCAGTACAATGCAGCGAATTGGTTACTCGATAGTGGAGCCACCCACCATTTGACATCGGATCTCAACAACCTCGCCTTCCATCAGCCTTACCAAGGAGGTGAAGATGTCACCATAGCAGACGGTTCTGGTTTGCAAATTTCTCACTGTCTTTACTTCATTACCAACTCCTAGTCGCTCATTAGATCTCAATGAAGTCTTATGTGATCCGGACGTTCAGAAAAATCTTATATATGTTTACTGTCTATGTAACACTAACAAAATGTCTGTTGAATTCTTCCCTGCTCATTTCCAGGTGAAGGAACTCAGCACGGGAACCCAGTTGCTCCAAGGCAAGACTAGGAATGAGCTAAACGAATGGCCAGTCACCCCTCATCTCGCTACCACTTTTCTCGCCGCACCAACACCAAAAACCACCCTCACTTCATTGCATTCTCGACTTGGCCATCCGTCTCTTCCTATTTTACGTTCTATTGTTGCACAATTTTCTTTACCTATTTCCAGTACTTCAACAGATACTTTCTCTTGTTCTAATTGCCTACTCAATAAAAGTCACAAATTACCTTTTCATACAAACACAATCACCTCTTCTTCTCCTCTTGAATACCTTTACTCAGATGTCTGAACCTCACCCCTTCTATCGGTTGATCACTATAAATATTATCTTGTTATCGTTGATCACCACACAAGATACACTTGGCTTTTCCCTTTAAAACAAAAGTCGCAAGTCAAGGACGTCTTCATTGCGTTCACGACCTTAGTAGAGAACAAGTTACATCGTCGCATTGGTATACTCTACTCTGAAAAAGGCGGCGAGTATATTGCTCTCTGACCATTCCTTGCATCTCATGGCATCACACACTACACCACCCCACCTCACATCCCTCAGCTCAATGGCATCTCAGAGCGCAAGCACGAACACTTAGTTGAAACCGGCTTAACACTCCTCACAAAGTCGTCAATGCCCAAAGAGTACTGGACCTACGCCCTTGCTACTACAACATATCTTATCAACCGTATGATCACTCCTGTTCTCAACGGTGACTCTCCCTACCATAAACTCTTCAACCAGCAACCAAACTACAACAGATTGCGAATCTTTGGATGTCGTTGCTTCCCCTAGCTACGACCATACACCAACCACAAACTTCAGTCTACATCCCTACCTTGTGTCTTCCTTGGTTACTCATTGACTCAAAGCGCCTATCTTTGTCTCCATGTAGAAATTGGCCGTATATACACTTCCCAACACGTCCAGTTTGTAGAGATTGAGTTCCCATTTACCAAACCTATAATCTCCATCACCATCTCAACCGGAGCAACCACCACCCAACTTTCCTCTAGCCATACCTATCCCAACCGCTGCGATTCGTATAGCTCCTTCAGAGTCGCCATCGTGCTCTGGTCCTTCAGCTCCAGTGACATGTATGAATTCTCCAACTCACTCTGTTACTCCTTCATCACCTACTGCAACACAACTCGTCCCAGACACTCTATCTCACACCACCACTACTACAACCTCATCCTCACCTCAGTCACCACAAACCTAAACATTACACACATCACCATCTCTTACTCCACCCCCAGAAAACCCACAACCTTAAGCGCCACACAATATCCACCCCATGAGAACTCGAGCGAAAAACTAGATCAAGAAAACCCACTCAAAAACTCACCCTTACCGCTACTACAACCGCATTAAAGCCAAAAATCCCAACTTCCGTTGCAGAAGCTCTTCGTGATTCTAGCTGGAGAAAGGCTATGTGTGATGAAATCAATGTCATCTTCCGAATCGGAACCTATGAACTTGTACCTCCTGATCTTAACCAGAACGTTATTGGAGATAAATGGGTTTTTACAACTAAGTACAAACCTAATGGAGATATTGACATGTACAAAGCAAGATATGTTGCAAAAGGGTTCCATTAGATTCAAGGTCATGACTTTACCGAGACCTTTAGTCTGGTGATCAAAGCCACGACCATTCGCTTGGTGCTCAACATTGCGGTCAACAAGTCTTGGTCCATTCGTCCACTTGACGTCAACAACACTTTCTTGTAGGGCACTCTCACAGATGAAGTTTATGTTACTCAACCGCAAGGATTCATCGACAATGATAGACCACATCATGTGTGCAAGTTAAATAAAGCTCTATATGGTCTTCATCATGCACCAAGAGTGTGGTATCAAGAACTCCGCAAGCATCTTCTCATTCGGGGTTTTACTAATAGAATTGCCGATACATCTTTGTTCACACGCATTACAGGAACAGACTTCATTTATGTTCTTGTATATGTCGACGACATGCTTTTCACTGGAAGCTCCAATCGCTTGATACAAGATTGTATCTCTGACCTTGCATCACGTTTCTCTATCAAGGACCTGGGTGAGCT
Source organism: Diplotaxis tenuifolia (assembly GCA_014822095.1). Lineage (NCBI taxonomy): Eukaryota > Viridiplantae > Streptophyta > Magnoliopsida > Brassicales > Brassicaceae > Diplotaxis > Diplotaxis tenuifolia. The sequence continues at coordinate 8,072 of JABAYD010016092.1, forward strand.
TCACTACTTTCTTGGTATATAAGCTTCTAAAACGAAGTCTGGTTTACACTTGATGCATAAACAATACATCACTGAGCTTCTCAACAAGACGAACATGACTACTGCTAAACCGGTCATGACACCTATGTCTTCTTCCCAAAAGATCTCTCTGAACTCTGGTACTCGTCTCTCGGATCCACAAGAATACATAAGAATTGTTGGAAGCCTCCAATATCTATCACTGATGAGACCTGAGGTTGCGTGTGCTGTAAACCACCTCTCACAGTTCATGCATCAGCCAACTGATCTTAATTGGCAAGCCGTCAAGCTTATACTCAGATATCTCCCAAGCACGACCACTCATGGGATCCTGCTTCGCCGCAACTCACCCCTAGTGCTACATGCCTACTCTGATGCCGACTGGGCTGGTTATACCGACAATTTCGTCTCTACTAATGCATACATTGTATACCTAGGAGCTAATTCAATCTCCTGGACATCTAAGAAGCAGCATGGTGTAGCGCGTTCCTCCACTAAAGCTGGATATCAGTCAGTGGCCAACACGTCCTCGGAACTACGTTGGGTATGCTATCTCTTCTCTGATCTTGGCATTCCACTACCCTCAGCCCATGTGGTCTACTGTGATAATGTCGGTGCCACGTACCTCTCTACCAATCCCATCTTCCATTCTCGCATGAAACACATTGCACTTGACTACCACTTCATTCGTGACAACGTCCAATCCAGTGCTTTAAGAGTTACTCACATCTCCACTCGTGATCAGCCAGCTGATGCACTTACTAAGCCGTTGCCTCTCCCACAGTTCACTGAACTTTCTTCCAAGATTGGAGTCACATACATGGCTCCATCTTGAGGGGGCGGGTAGGAGTTATTTAGTTAGAGGACTATTATGTAAATATATAAGCCCTAGTTACTCCTTGTAATCATTATATGTATTGTACATCTTACTATCAATACAATCAAGTTACTACTATTACAAAACCACCGTCGTACCAAAGGTGATCTCTCGAAGAAATAAAAAAACGTATAAGTAAAAATTGCCCGAAAGGTCTAATACGTGGCTAAAAATCAACTGATCTTACTCAAATTACCCTAACAAGTGATTACTCTCTCAAATAAAAGGTTCACTGTAGTACTTAGGGATTGAATCACAAGGAGATATGGAACCAATTAAATCTAATTTAATATAGATCTAGATTATGAATTTGTAAATAAAATGCAGGTTTAAAAGAAGACAATTTGGATTAGTCAGAGCTATCGCTCTACTAATGAGAATTGAGGGGTTTTGGAGCTTAGGATAAAGGAGTTAGACTTAGGGTTTTTATTGAGGTTTAAGAGATTATAATCCTATAGCTGATGACAGTTGTTTGCATGATACATTAAAGCTCAACACAATAAGAACGAGTCCATCAGCTTTCGCATGTTTGAAAACGAGTCTATTAACTATAACTAGAGATCAAACAAGGCTGACCTGACTAAGGAACGTCAGAACAATAGAAGCGTCGATCGATTATTATTGACTAATATCAACCGATACGCCTTTCGCTCTGTCGATCGATTATCCTATAGGGATATCGATCGACGCACTTGTAGTTAAGCTTTACGTTCAGGTTGAATAAGGCTTACTTAAGTATTATTTAGATTAGCTATCGCTAAACCTAATAATAAATAGCTTGACAAGATATATTCGGGGTACTGTTGTTTGAGGTTACTCAATACATCCTAATTCTTAAGATCAAGTTTTTAGGTGGCAATCTCATATAAAACAAACATTAAGAACAATCCTAATCAATAAGTATCACAACTAGCAATCTTATACATGGCTAAGTAAGACATAACACAAAGAAGGTAAATAAACTGCATAGATAAAATAGATAGAAGTAATGAAGTTCCAATCACAATTTTTTCCATGATCTTCTCTTTAAACCTATGTATCCTAAAAACTTTTGTGGTGAAAATAAGAATACAAGAAAGCTCTCTTTGCCCTAAATACTTTGGTAAAGAATAAATACTAGGGTTTAAAACTCGTCAGGGGTAAACTTGTAAATATGTGAAGTCGTGAGCTTCAAGTCGGTTGAATCACGTATTGGACTTATGTGCCTTCATTGTCGATCGATGTCACATAGTGTGCATTGATCTATTATTAACTCTCTGTGTTGACCTTAAGCAAGGGTCGATATCAGCTTCAGATGATGTTTTCATTTATGCTCCAAAATGCTCCAAAGACTCCATTTTCTCCCAAAATACTCTTGAACATATAAATATGCTAATACTACTATAGAATATAATAAATAGATATTAAAATACTTGTATACCATGGCTAAAAGAGGGTCAAATCCATGGTATATCAACTCCCCCAGACTTACCCTTTTGCTTGTCCTAAAGCAAAACAAATAGGTAGTCTCTCTGAATCTACGCAAGTGTGTATGGTTGACAGGTTGATCCACTTTAACATCTTAGTACTATTTGTGACAAGTAAATCTAGAATGGTGCCAAAAGAGTGGTTGAAAATCATGTAAAGATTAAAAAGTTCATGTAAACATTAAAAAGTTAAATTAAAAATGAATTTTTGTTTGAAAACATTTAAATAAGACTCAAAAATCAATGTAAATGTCATTAAACATCCCCCAAATTTAAATTACACTGCCCACTGTAATTCAGTCGGATGGATGAAAAAATAAGTCAAAATAACTAAATGTAACGAGTGAGAACGATATACCTGACCGTAATCAATATCGATCGATGTGGGTATCTTGGCATCGGTCGTCGTTGGTATATCTCTGTCAATCGTGGTCGACTAGACTGCGTGGGTCGATAAGAGGCAAATATTCTATTCAGATATTTTTTTTGCATGAAGTAAAAAAAAAATCAAAGTTAAAAATAAAAATACCTAATTAGTGGGTTGCCTCCCACTCAGTGCTTTGTTATAGTTCTTCAGCTTGACTTTGGATGTGTTTGAGCTAGTGTGTGGAGAAGCAACTACTTGTTGGGAAACAAGTATCCACATCTTCTCTGTTCATTCTGAACCAAGTGGCAATGAAACTTCTTGTGGCTTCATCTCCTCTGGTCCATCGGTCATCCATCTTGACTACTGCATCTGCGATATTTTGTAGCTTATCCTCCAGGTATTCAATGTTACAACTTCGCCTCCCAATCTTATCAAGGGCGTATGCTGAAAATTCTGTTAGTTCCTTATGCTATGAATCGTACTGCTCTCGGCCATGTGCGGAGACGGTGTTGATCGATGCGACTAGTGAAGCGTCAATCGGTTGTGGTGTAGTCCTGTCGATCAATCTTGGGTAGACTCTGTCGATCGATTTCGACATCTCTGGAATACCTGCAAGTTGTCTCAGGATGACCTTCAAGTTGTCTCTCAATTGCCTTCACTTCCTTCTGCAGCGTCTGTGTTTCTCCACGTACCTCATTAATGGCTGCGAATAGAAAGTGAGTATTATCACACCTCTTGTCGAGTATATCCTCAACAGTATCTAGAGCTTGGTAAACTCTTTATATGACCTGATCAACTTCTGCTCTTGTGTAGAACTTCGTGTTGGTCGATTTGGAAGAGAACCTGTCGATCGATTTCGAGCTTGCGAAATGAAAATCAAGTTGGTTCTGGATGGCATCAAGTTCTTGATGTATCCCACTCATCTCGTGAGCTAATCTGTCTAAATAACGCAAGGTTGGGGAGTCGTAACGATTGTTCACATCCTCCTCGCTAGTGCTCAGTCGATTCTCCAGTGCTGCGAATCGCGTGTCAATCGATGCGTACTGCTCTGTATTGATTGACGTCGGCTCGTCTTGTTTCTCTTTTCCTTCTCAAGGAGCATATCCATGTTCTTCTGCATCAACTCAATCTTGACTCAACCGGTTCACATTGTTGTTGAGGGGCTCGTAGAACTCGGTGATCTTGATGGTTAGGTACCCGTCTTCCCAATGATCAATCCTTCCCTCCAGAATATTGACTTCAGCATGATTGGTTTGTGGCTGTTGATATGTGTCGATCGACGCGTCATGGTCTGCGTCGATCGATGCGGATGCATCCTTTTCATTTGCACGTTGTGCTCGCAACTCGGTCAGTTCTCCTTGTATCTCTTCCATTCTAGAGCTGAGCCAATCTACATGTGTATCCAAGGGGTAGTAGATGTTGTCTATTATCTCTTGCAGCTCTTCTACATTCCTCTCCTGAGCTCCACAAATCCCATATACCATCTCATCGATCTAATCTTTTGTGTAGATCTCTGGTACCAGTTGGGTTCGTGTAAATGAAGCATCATGTTTTGGAAGACATACATAGTTGTTCTCACCCATAAATGCCCTTGTCAAGAGGCTTCCAATATAATCCTTTGAGATATGGATGATATCACCGTTTATTCCTCTGGCATACCCAAACTCATCTCTGTATATACCATACTCATCTTTCATCTCCCAGTGGAGTCCTTTGGCTTGGTGGCGGTTATTGTCATGTACAGCATGTTCTGGGTGGTTGTCGGTTAACGTACGGTATTGTCTATCGATCGACGGGTAGGTCCCTCCGCCGGTCAATTTTGGTCGTGCTCTGTCGGTCAACGGATGCTGGAATCGGCTGCTAGGTATGTTGGCCATCTGAAGAATGTCTTCTATGTCCTCTCTGGATGCTTGGATAAACCTTCCATCCATGGCTTTTACGTGACCTTCTGGATCCCTAAAAACACCAAACTCATCTATAGTAAGATAACTTGGATCTACATAGTATTGTTTAGATAGAGAGTTAGGGTTAGAGGTGTAGTCGATCGATGTAGCATGGTCTGCGTCGATCAATGGCGGTTGAGCGTCGCCGGTTGCTGGTTGAGCAGTTGCTGCACTTTTGCATATTTCATGAGGAAGATTGTAGCTTGTTCCTCTCTTGCTTTGCCTCGAGATGGTACTAGGGTTTTGTATCTTGTCTTCTTTTTTTTTGTATGAATAATTCTTGTATCTGCAAGGTTCCTTATATACCACTCTCTTGCCTTTTTATGAATTGGAAAATTTCCAAATCTTCTGAAGTAGGTTGCCTTAATATCGATCGCGGTGACATATGGAAAATTGATCGATGAACGTGTCTGTTTTGCTGATTGAGGTAGCGTGTCGATCAATATGGTGGTGGCCCTGTCGATCAATTCTGATGCTTGCGTTCTATAAGAACCCTCCATGAGTCTATCCTCTTCAAGGATAACATGAATCTCAATGTTATGAGGCATAATTACATAGTTTTAGCATTTCATTTTGTATATAAATCATCATATAGATTAGGGATTAGGCATCTTTAGGTTTCATATTGCATTCATAAGTCTTTCTCAGGTGTTGGAGTGTCCTGTTGAAGTTTTGGAGGGGTTTGAAGCCATTTTGGTTCAAAGGAGTGAAAATGATGAAGAAAGGTACAGTCGCAGTTAGCTGCCGGGGTAAGCTTCCCGGGAGAGAGCAGGCCGCGGCCGTGTGTCAAATTTATCACAGAGAGATTTTTCAGGCTCCCACTGCAGCATATGAAGGTCGCGGGCAATGTCAGCGCGGCCTCGTGACATTGCCCGCGGGCTAGAGGTGGTCGCGATCATCTCTCGACAAATTGGACAGGGAGGTTTCACGAGCTGATTCGTGGGAAGAGAAGGCCGCGGCCAAATGGGTGCATCGCAGGCTAGTATCGCGGCCAAGAGGAGGTTGCGGTTGTGTTGCGAGTTTTACATTAGTATAAATATATGTTAGACCTAAAATGGATGATATCTTGTTTTCTCTCAAAACCTAAACATATTTTGGAGAAAGCTTGAATCCTTAATTAATCTAATCTTTGTTTCTTGAGTATTTTGAATCTATCTCATCTTCTCATCTTGATTAGTCTTCTATCCATCATGGGTTTAGGATTAAACATGAAGATTGGTGAGTAGACTTTATTTTAGCTTATGGGTTAGGGTGATTAGGGGGATTAAGTGATGTTTCTAGGGTGATTAGCGTTAGATCCTTCTTGTTCTATGCTTATTACTTTCTCCCAATGCTAGATTAGACCTAATCCTTCTAAACTAGATCCTTAGACATTTCACGCCTGACAAGTGTTCGATGAAATGTCTGAACCAAAGTAATATTGCTCTTTGCTTGCTTAGCCAAAGACGTTTGATGATTAAGTTGCTTAGGTGGTTAGTAAACTTGTTGTTAATGATTGCTTGCTTGATTTAAACTAATGTCATTGATGTTTCACTACAAGAAAACGTACATTTAACGAGGGCAA
>JABAYD010016105.1:0-13494 GCA_014822095.1 Diplotaxis tenuifolia
CGTTTTCATATCCCCTTTGAATCGTTCATCAAGTATCGCTTCTTTGAATGTAGTTGGAACATACTCCGAGGTGAGATTAGCCATAAATGTCTGATGTTTCACAGAAAAAACAGAAGATGACAAGTAATCTGAGATAGGATACAATGTCTTACCTGGATCCGTTGATAGAGAACTCTGATCTGTCAGAGACTGAACATGAGAGGGGTCTAAAGTCTTAGCATGAGTAACATAATTTTTGAGAAGAACCGAGGGGTTCTTAGTCCTATGACCCCGACCAAGCACTTCTAAAAGACCCGAAGACTGAGCACTATCCATCTGTCTGGGATTTGGTGATGTAGGAAGTGTTGTTGGAGGAGAGGTAGTAGTGGGAGATGTAGGTGGTGTAACCTGAGCCGTAGTAGTCGTAGTGATTGGCTCTGCTGAAGTTGTTGTGTTATCCCCAGCAACCGGTGATCGAGTCACATCTGTTGTTTCCGGAGTAACAACCGGCTCTGAGTTTGTGGAACTCCCCCTTGATTCTATAGTTGGGAGAAGCCACTTATCGAAAACATTCTCTTGCATAACCGGTGGAGTAACATACTGCGTGTTCTCTATGCCTGGAAACGTATCCTCAATGAAAACCACATCTCTGCTTATGAAGAATTCATTTGTTTCCAAGTCATACAGTCTCCATGCTTTCTTGCCAAACGGGTACCCTACAAAGATGCACTTTCGACTTTTTGCACCAAACTTATCTTTATCTCTTGCTCGACGATGTGCATATGAGAGACACCCAAACACCCGAAGCTGATCAAATGCAAGTGGTTTGCCATGTAATACTTCATACGGTGTTTTTCCTTCTAACACTTGCGTGGGCGTTCGATTAATGAGATGAGCCGTTGCTAAGATGCTCTCTCCCCAAAACGTAGATGGTAAGCGAGCTTGGAATAGGCAGGCACGAGCTACGTTTAAGATATGTCAATGTTTCCGTCCCACTCGAGCATTTGTTGAGGAGTATCAATACAAGAAGTTTGGTTATACCATTCTCCTGGAAATACTTTCGGAAGACTATAAATTATGTACTATATGCTCGAATGGTTCGAACTTGACGTCCAAACTGCCTTTCGAACATAGCACATAAGCTTTTAAGCAAGCTCGCAACCTCTGATTTCTCTAGCATGAGATATGTCTACACTGCCCCAGAAAAATCATTCACTATAGTAAGAAAGTATACTGCACCACAAGAAGCTGGTGTTCGATATGGTCCCCAAACATCACAGTGAATAAGTTCAAAAGGTGCATAAACTTTATTAAGACTGTCGGGAAAAACTTGTCGAGTTTGTTTAGCTCGAAAATAAATATCACAATGACTAGAAGCAGAAAAATCTAGAGAAAGAGACTTAAAAGTAGTAGTATAGATAAAACTTTGTAAGACGGGTGTCCAAGGCGACGATGCCACAAAGCTGAAATAGATGATGTCGACTTTGGAGCCCCATGAACACGCGAAACCTTGACTCCCGTAAAGTAGTAAACCCCCTACGTTTTTCACCTGCTCCAATCAAAGTGAAAAACGGTCCTGTAAAACACATAATGTAACAGTAAAGATAGCAATACAGCCTGTTTGTTTTAATAACTTAGAGACACTAATGAGTGTGCAGTTGAAGTCGGGAACAAATAAAACTTCATGTAAAGAATAATCGTTGGTAAGTTTCAATGTTCCTCGTTTGGTTGCATGTGAATAGCGACCATTGGGACACAAAACAGAGGAAGCAGATACATCTTGAACATCGTGTAATAAGGCTAGATCCCCTGTCATATGATGCGAGGCCTCTGTGTCAATAATAACATCAGTGAGTGTTGTTTTACCAAACAAACGTTCGGAAGAAAGGTTGCTCTGTTGGTTTTGTAGAAGAGTGATTAGAGAAGCGATTTGATCGGAGTTAATTTGAGTCGATGTCTGAGTTGCGTTTGCTCTGTCTCGACCACGGCCTCTGGTTGAATTAAAATGACCTCCACGTCCACCTCGAGTACCAGATGATGTTGTAGTGTTCTGTCGCTCGAGAAATCATTTCGGGTAACCATGGACAAGGAACCATTCTGTAATATCATGTCCTTTCCTTCCACAGTGGGTGCAAGTACGGTTTGGATCCCTGGAACGTAATGGTGTAGCTTCAGCTGGTATAAAGGCGTCCCTGGAATTCTCAGTTTTTGCAGAAAATCCTAAAGCATTGGTCCGTTGCTCTTTTGATCGTGTTGTAATCATATTTTGCTCTTCACGGATTACTGTGGAATAAACAATATTTAGGTCTCGTAGAGGATCTTCATCGGTGTTCCTTGACCTAATAGGAGAGAACCGAGAATCATCAAGACCAAAGAGGAATTTGTGAACACGTGCATCCTCTTTTTCCTTTTCTATGTATGTCGCTGCCGCACACGTGCATGTACGAGAGGTTTTGAGATTCTGAAGTTCCTCCCACAACTTGGTTAATCTTGCGTAGTAATCCAACACTGATTGGCCGTCTTGTTTGAAATTTGTAATAGCATCTTGAAGTTGATGTATTCTAGTTCCGTTTTAACCGAGAACCGGAATCGTAGGGTTTCTTAAAGTTTGTAAGCATCGGGAACATGAGTAACGGTTGACCTAACTTTGGAGTCAATAGACGTGCGGATCCAACCGACTATCACTGAGTTTGCTGCAAGCCACCATGCTAAGTCAGGATTGTCATCGGTTGGTTTCGGGATAGTACCGTCTATGAATCCACTTTTCTGTTTTGCTTGTAGAGAATTTCGAAGTTCCGTGGACCATTCTGAGTAATTGTCATGTGTGAGGGAAAATGATGTAATGAGAACACCAGGATTGTCTTATGAGTGAAGGTAATAAGGAGAGGTGGTAAAACTCCTTGCGTGTTGGTAGTAGGCGGATTTGTAGAAGTAGATTCACTCGACATCTTGATCGATGAATAAGTAGTAGTACAGTATAGGTATAATCAAACGTCAAAGTGTTTGATTATGGAAAAAGAATTAGGTAAGATCGTAGTTCAAATACCATATAATGAATGTAATGTAGAATTGTGTGTTCTTATTCATCAACCAATGTGTGTATTTATACATCATAGAAATCATATCCTAACTAGAATAGAAAATACACGTATCTCTTAAATCCCATAAATATAGGACCTTATATTTATCCAAAGCCTAATAGATTGATAACGGGCCAGCATAAAAAATCATTAGCCGTTCACAAAAGAAGCAGATAAAATTATCATTCGTCTTCCATACAGTTTCTTTCAGTTACAACTTACAATGATTAGTGATTCTTCGGACATATTAAAAAGAAAATTTATTGTGTAATCAGTCGCGAGCATCTTATCCGAAAGTGCTTTTCTGGAACTGTTATACGTGGCTCCTTATCACACATAATATTTTACAAAACCACGTACATCCCAAAATTTACATTTCGATACGTTGCTTTTAAAATTCGCTGTGTTATAAACCAAAGTTGAATGCTTGATTTGTATTCCAAGCCACTTCACCTTCCATTTTTTTTGTAAAATATATAATAAAATGTGTTGTTGAATGTTTTCTTTAAGATTGTCCATGGAGAATCCTATAAGTTTTACCAAAAACATATATAAATATACATGGACACTCCCTTGTGCATAATGCAATTAACCTTCAACACACATCTCGAGTTTCGCAGAAACTTTCCTCTCATTCTCTTAAGTTTCGTTTTTGTATAAAGAGAGAAAATGGAGCTTGAAGAACAGAAGTTCTTCCATGGAACACTGGAGATTACAATCTTCGATGCAACGCCATTTTCTCCTTCATTTCCTTTCAGTGTACGTATGATATCGTTACCAATAACATTGTGTTAATTCTCATGTGCAGTTTGTTATCTTATTCGCAGTGTATATGTACGAAGCCAAGACCAGCTTACGTGACCATTAAGCTAAACAAGAAGAAAGTTGCTAAAACAAGCTCAGAACACGACCGTGTCTGGAATCAGACCTTTCAGATCCTCTGCGCACATCCTGTTTCCGACACGACCATCACAATCACGCTCAAGACTCACTGTTCTGTTCTCGGAAGATTCAGGATCTCTGCAGAACAGATTCTGACTTCTAATACATCAATTGTCAACGGGTGCTTTCCTCTGACTACAAATAATGGATCAACGAAACCTAAATTGAAGCTCAAGTGTATGATGTGGTTCAGACCGGCTTATCTAGAACCAGGATGGTGCAAAACCTTTGAAGGAGAGCCTTTTCAAGGTATTAAAAACGCAAGTTTCCCGCAGAGATCGAACTGCAGAGTTGTATTGTATCAAGACGCGCACCATAGACCCACGTTCGATCCTAGGGTTCATGATGTTTCTTGTAACACAAGAAACCTATGGGAAGATGTTTACAAAGCGATTGATTGCGCTAGGCACTTAGTCTACATCGCAGGATGGGCATTAAACCCTAATTTAGTTCTTGTACGTGATGAAGAGACGGAGATTCCACACGCTGTGGGAGTAACAATTGGTGAGCTTCTGAAACGCAAAGCACATGAAGGCGTAGCGGTGAGAGTGATGCTGTGGAACGACGAGTCGTCTCTACCGATGATCAAGAACAAAGGTGTAATGCGAACAAACGACCAAACAGCTCTTGCTTACTTCAGAGACACAAGTGTTGTTTGTAGACTGTGTCCACGATCGCACAAGAAGCTCCCTACGGCTTTCGCACACCACCAAAAGACAATCACGGTGGACACACGTGTAACGAATACAAACGCAAAAGAGCGAGAGATCATGAGCTTCCTCGGTGGTTTCGACCTCTGCGGCGGTCGGTACGACACAGATGAGCATTCTCTGTTTCGTACACTCGGGACAAGTGGTGATTTTTACCAAACAAGCCTTGCTGGAGCTAAGCTAAGCAGAGGCGGACCAAGAGAGCCGTGGCACGACTGTCACGTGTGTGTGGTCGGAGCTGCAGCATGGGATGTTTTGAAAAACTTTGAACAGAGATGGACCAAACAGTGTAACCCTTCAGTGTTGGTAAACACCTCAGGGATAAGGAACTTAGTAAACAGAACAGGACCAGAGACCACTGACGAAGATGACAGGAACTGGAATGTTCAAGTCCTGAGATCGATAGATCATGTCTCAGCAACGGAGATGCCAAGAGGCTTACAGGTTGAGAGGAGTGTACACGACGGCTACGTCACAGCGATTCGGAAAGCAGAGAGGTTTATATACATTGAGAACCAGTATTTCATGGGAAGCTGCGAGCATTGGGAGGGTAAGAACGGAAGTGGATGCACAAACTTGATACCGGTTGAAATAGCTTTAAAGATCGCAGCTAAGATACGAGAGAAGAAGAGATTTGCCGTGTATATAGTGATACCAATGTGGCCTGAAGGGCCACCAGAGAGCGAAACGGTCGAAGAGATGCTTCACTGGACGAGAGAGACAATGTCTATGATGTATAAGATCATTGGAGAGGCGATAAGAGAAACTGGAGACGGGTCGCATCCAAGGGATTACTTAAACTTCTTCTGTCTCGCAAACAGAGAAGAGAAGAGAGATGGAGAGTATGAAGCAGCTTCGTCACCGCATCCCAAAACACAGTACTGGAACGCACAGAGGAACAGGAGATTCATGGTCTATGTCCACTCCAAGATCATGATAGGTATGGTTCAACTCCTAACCTGAAACAAAAGTGAAGAATTTTTCATTAATACTGTTATTGTGTAATGTGTTTGTAGTGGACGACGCATATGTTTTAATAGGATCAGCCAACATAAACCAGAGATCAATGGACGGCTGTCGTGACACGGAGATTGCAATAGGTTGCTACCAAACAGATACAACAAACACCAATGATATTCGAACTTACCGGTTGTCGCTCTGGTACGAGCATACAGGTGGACAGATCACAGTGGATGAGTTATCCTTTTCGGAGCCAGAGAGTCTTGAATGTGTCCGAGGGTTGCGAACAATTGGGGAGCAAATGTGGGATATTTACAGCGGAGACAAGGTCGTGGATATGAACGGTGTGCACTTGGTTGCGTACCCTATTAGTGTGACAAAAGATGGTGCGGTTGAGGAAATTGGGAACGGAGTTTTTCCTGATACCAAGACATTGGTGAAAGGGAAAAGGTCCAAGATGTTGCCTCCGGTACTAACAACCTGAAAGAAAATATGAGGATCAGAGTCATAACTTGATATGTATATGTATAAGTAACTTTCAACTTGTTGATTATGATAATAAATGCACAGTATAGATGTTGACACACTTACTGGTTTCTATTATAACCATTTCGGTTTCCAACTAGTAGATGATTAGCCTCGAAGTCTGTCCTTTTCAAGCTTTGTCGCCTGCAACGAGGAGAAGAAAAATTAAAACCTGTAAAGACCAAAATACAGTAGCTTTTTAATAGTCAAAATTTCATGCAAAGCCTATCAATGCTACATGATACAGACGATGGAATACATATGCCTAAGAGGTCGAACAGGCTTGGAGCTTGGAGAAGTATCCTTTTATTATTCGTGTCCACGATCATCAAATGGCTGACCACAAATCTCCCTTCCTGCACCATGTATTGTTCCTAGAAGATTCATTAGTAGAAGCTCGAATATTTGCAGTGCTGTACCAATCGTCTTGCAGATCCAGAGTAACAACTCTAATCTACCTCAACATGCTGATCTTCAGAGAATACAGCTTTCACTAGAGCCTTGCGCCATGGATCAATGTTTCCTGAAAAGAAATCCTTCTTAGATGATCTTGTCCCAAGCACTCCTGCATATAGCACGTCTGATTTTGGTGGAAAACCATTCACACAACTTGTTGGCATGAAGAAGTCCCTTCATGTTCGAGTCTGTCCCCAAGAACCTGCCGCACACGATTACTCCTCGCTTTGATTCATTCAACAGAAATAACAAACGCTTTATCTCTATCCTGCACAGACTCGATATGCAGCACAAGTGCGCCTATCCAGATTTGATTCAACTATCAAAGATATGATTCTTCAATGCACAAAGCTAGCACCAACAACACACCCAAGACAACTAAAGCCTCACTGGCCAGTTTCAACTCAAATGGAGGCACCAGAAACTTCAAGGCGCACCTTTGTTGCGCTTAATCCTCTAGGTCCTTTCCTCCCCTTAGAAGACCATGGCGTCTGGGTCTGCGCCTTGTGCGAAGAAAAATCGCTCTTTTCAAAACACAGGTTCTCAGTCTTTGAAAAAGCAAGAGGGAAGTAGACATAGTTACCTCTAGGTTTATATCGGGTACAACCTTTCATCCTGGTCTAACCTACACCGATCTACTTTGAGATCAATATACAGCCTCAAAGCTTGAAACTACATCAGTAGCTGTCATTTCCAGGCTTAAGTGAGCTGATCCTTTAAAGCTTCAAAGTTCTTCCTCTATTAAAACTAAAGAAGTAGCTCTCAACTCCAGGCTTAAGTAAGCTGATCCTATGTTTTTCTCATCTACAAAAGCTTTGCCTTTATTCTTATCTATAGATCTCTTGCAACCTCCAGAAACTTCACATGGTTAAGATAATCCTGTCCAGTTAACTCTAAAGAACTTTTCGTCCACGCAACACTAGAAACCAATGTAGTGAACCATCTTCAGTAACAGCTACTTGTCCATCCGTCCAGCAATTCGTTTCTATCAACATTCTAATGTGAAATCTAGGCACGTCTCACAAATCTCCATTGTCACAGCACTAAAGAGAATCCAAAATTTATGTGGAAAAATAATATGCGGACATATACATAGAATAATATGAATCTGTAGAGTTATATGCAAAAAAAATATTTAAGACATATATGACATGAGGACCTATATGCCAAAACAAAACGATAGCTAACCCTAGAAGGTAATAACCAGAAATAAGATAGACAATTTTCTCGTAAAGGGAAGTTTTCTTGGGAAGATCGTATACCTGACTCGTTGGATAATCTTTTTTGTAAGGCATATCAGCATCCTTGAAAAGTGCAACCCGAAAAACTGATGTACATCAACATAATCAACAAGGCCACGGACGATTTCTGGGTTATATGGAACTTTTCCTCTCTTAGAAGGTAAAATTATAGCTCTCTTCTTAAGCAAGTTCCAAATGTAGCTTGTGCCCCCTCGAGGAAACAGGGACAGTTCTTCAATCAATTACTAGGACCCACTAAATAGCACCTAATCTAGGATGCACCACAATAAAATCCTATCTTATTTGCCACACAGCACCTGAACGAAGATCTTCTTTCCTGCTCATCGTGAAAGCTCCAAAAATAAGAAATAAACTTATGCATCAGAATGTCTACTCTGGCCGTTTCACACTAATATCGAGAAATTTTGCACAACTCATCAACTGTCTGTAACCTTCAATATTTCCAGAAAACTCAGGTCTAGTCAGATAATTCCTGTCTCATGGTATCTTGTTGACCACACATCAGAAAATGTAGGAGTTTTAGAAGCTGATGAAGGACTCTGTAGACTGATTACCATATCTGTGACGTCCTTTGATTTGTCTTCTATATATCCATCTGTCATCCATGAGATATAATCTTCACCCAGCCTCCTAATTCTGAACCCATTTTATGTTGTTCCGAATAATATTCAATCTATGAAACTGAGATTGAGCCACCCATCAGAAAATGCTGCGCATCAGCTCCAGCCGTGAAGGACACTGATAACTCTGTAGACTGGTTACCATGTATATGATGCAGCAACTCCATGAAAGGTCTTCTTGATTGTCTTCTATATATCCATCTGTCAGCCATAACTTATAATCTTCACCCAGCCTCTTTACTTCTGACCTCATTTTATGTTGATTCCGAATGATACTCTATGAAACTAAGATTCAGCCACCCATCAGAAAATGCTGTGCTTCAGCTCCAGAACACCGTTCTTCCATTGGCTAAAACCATGAAATATGTGGTACACTTAATGTAGAGCCCAGGTGTATATTTTCCCAATCCATCAGAAGATTCTACGTGCGCAGAGGGTCCTGCAACTTCGACCAAGTGCGAAACCACTTCCGACACCTATATTCTGTCCAGATGCAGTCGGAGGTAAGGAAGCTCATCGCTCAGATGGAAGACCTAATTTTCTGAAAGAAAGATCCCACTCACGTTGATCTAGATGACCCTCAAACGTGCCTTTTGCTGGTGCTAATAGAAGTTTACTGGCGTGATTCCAGAAGGGGGTGACTGCTGACTCCTATAACGAGTTCTAAGAAGCTGGTTATCATGCTTCCATGGCCATAGAGGATGATTGTGTCTCTGTTCCTAATGTTTCCAGTTTCCGCTTCATATTAACTGAGTTCCCCTACATAACTTAAATCTACTAGAACATTGCATAACACCACCACACAAAAACAATGACCAGTGGTACAGCTTATCTCTTTGAGCTTCCGTAAACAAGCTATTGCAATTCGACAATGTCCCCTAAAATGTGGCCACAATCAAAACTACTTTCGCTCAAATCTCTCCCTATACCAAGTATTTAAATCCTCTAACCCCTTAGAAAGGGGATTAGGTTAGCTCACCAGATCTTTATAAATAAAAATACAATAGAAGAAGTGAATGTGGGCTTGAAGTTGAAGCACAAAGAGGGAATGTCATATAGATTTCCCTCCTTTGGTTAATGCCAGTATGTTTTCTCAAACTTACTGGCACAAAGTCATACTCCTCTGAGGTTTCTATCAGATGGAATATCATTCACAAACAATTAAAGCCAGAGAGTAAAGGATGAGAGCAAAAGAATAAGAGGGAAAAAGGACATAGATATATTATCAAACAGGAAAAACCAAATCATTGAATTATAAAAACATACGACATAGTTTAGCCATCTAACTTACATAATTAAAATGCCTTATTGAGAGAGCAGAGGAACTAACGTTTTGATTCAAAGTGGACAATGTAGACTCACCTCATTTTGTTTTTCTCAAGATCGTTAATAAGATTCAGTGACGATCCAAGCGAGGTTTCTTCTGTGAGCCAGACCCATGGCTGTAATATTGACTTCTCTCCGAAGATCCCTAAGAAAGCAGAAAAAAACAATACAGGCGTGTCAAAGTACAAGTTCACAAGAAAAAATCAAACTACAGAAGAATACAAGCATGAGTACCAGAAAACCATCGGTTTCTCCATAGGAACCACGGTAAGCGCCATCCATATTGTTGAAATTCATCCCATATGATCCACCTGAACACATAGCATACAAAAACAAAGAATTTAGCGACTTTAATGAAAGTACCACATGTATCAAGGATAGATACAGGGTCATACCAAAACCGTACGGCCTACTATCAACAGTAGCAAGTTCTGCTCGTAGTTTTTCAACTTCACGCGCCATAGAAACCATGTTCTTTTCCATTGTCTGCCGCTGTTCAACAAGCTCAAACTTTTCCTTCTTCTCATAGTCAATTGCACCTCTGTTACCAAAGAAAAAAACAATTCCTTTCAGCATTCAAAAGCCAAACCAGATGTTCAGGCACTAGAGTATTATACCTAGCGTGCATAAGCTCCTTCTGCAGGTCTTCAACCTCAGCCCTCAAACCTGGAATCTGCTTGTTATCAGACTGCAACTTCACCAAATCCTTCCTAAGTATCTGAACATCACCACTTAGTTCACGTTTGATCTCACTCAGCTTCTGAACTTCACCACGCAACTGTGCAGCCTCCTTCTTGTAAGACTCCATGGCACGAATATCCGCCTCAAGTTTATGCCTTTTCTCACTGAACTCCCTCAGCCGCAGATCTTGTTCGGCACGGAGATCAGATATTATCAGGTTCAAACGGTGAAGCTCTTCCTTGGCTGCACCGAGCTCTCGCTCCAGAAGCACACGGTCGTCGGCTAGTCTGTGATTATCACCCAAAAGCCTCCGGATTTCGGCTTCTTGGATTTGAAGATCTTCTAATAAAGATGGAGGTGGAGGGGCTCGAAGGAATGGTCTCTCTGGAGTAAAACGACGTCGATCATGATAAGGGTCTTGAATCTCTCGGTGATATCTGTCTCTTCCAGACATTCTGAAGTAAAGAGACAAAAAACAAACTTCAAAATGATCATTACATAGCAGAGAAAGCAGTAAACTTTACTGTTACCCAAGTCTCAAAATTTATAAAACGACGTCACTTTCTCGGAATCAATTGAACTACTAAACACACACAAGAATCATCCACGATTATATCAATGTAAATTTGAAATTAAAGGGAAAATTAGGGTTGTACAATCAAGAATCAAAATTAAGCTAAACCTCAACAAAATCAGTTTCGAATTGGATTGATCCGCAGCGTCAGCAGATTGACGATTGAACATATATGTGTTTCGTATTTGTCATTAGCAGATTGAATTTGGCAATTCAGAAGTCAAAGACGATAACATATAGGATGATATGTTGAAAACCCACTAAGAAGAGAAAGAAAAGAGTCGAAACCTTTTCTGCTGCAGAGAGCTGATCTCCTCTTCAACCTTGTGTTTCTATCGGCCTTTGCTTTTCAAGTCTCTATTGGCACGGAGAAGAATATTATTACTGTGGCTACGCAAAGGCGATGTCGTTTTGATAATCTTCCGTTAACACTAAATGGGTTTTGAATGGGCTTTTGTTTCTAAGTTCAGGCCTAATGATCTTAGGCGTGAATTGTAATGGTGTTGCGAACAAGACATGAAACTCAACAAGTATTACAAATGTGTGTTTCCCGCTTGAAAAAATAAAACGGTTTCGTATCTGTATGTCGCAAGAGATTGGAAGCAGAATCTGGGATTCTTCTTCAACAGAGAGAATGATTAATAAGGATAAGCGTTAAACTTTACTATATTATATAGTTGTATCATTGAACATGTTTTGAATACAGAATCCATTATTACAAAGGTTTGGTGGCGTTTTGTTTCTGACTAAAACTAAACCTCCATATGTAATGACATCTAATCAGTCAATCTTCACTGAGGAGTAGATCTTTCTAACAAACCAGAAACATGCGTAGAAACCGATCGACCCGGTTAACACAAAAAACGAGAAAGAGATGATGATCATGTACCCGAAGTAAAGCATCCCTGAAACCACCTTTGTGATCTCAAGCTTTGTGAAGAAGTAGAATACGGAGTAGAGGAAGAGGTAAACTGCGGATGATCCTGATGTCAAGTAAGCTCTCCACCACCAATTGTAATCTTCACCGCAGAGCTGGAAGTAGCAGAGGACGACAGTGATCTCTGCACAGGTCACGATCAAGATCAAGAACACTATGAAGAGGAATCCGAAGATGTAGTAGAACTGGTTGAGCCAGATCGATGTTAAGATGAAGAAGAGCTCGATGAAGACTGCTCCGAAAGGAAGGATGCCTCCAATTAGTATGGAGAAACCGGGTTTCATGTACCATGGTTGCTCTGGTACTTGTCTAGGAATCTTGTTTGTTTTGACCGGGTCTTCGATTGCTGGTTTTTTGTGGCCGAGATAGCTACCAATGAAGATGAGCGGGACAGAGATTCCGAACCAGAGACAGACCAGAGCGAACATTGTACCAAAGGGAATGGCTCCTGATGATTGTTCTCCCCATATGAGTGTGTTCAGAACGAAGAAGAT
Organism: Diplotaxis tenuifolia; assembly: GCA_014822095.1. Lineage (NCBI taxonomy): Eukaryota > Viridiplantae > Streptophyta > Magnoliopsida > Brassicales > Brassicaceae > Diplotaxis > Diplotaxis tenuifolia. The sequence goes on from JABAYD010016105.1 coordinate 12,547, forward strand.
TGTGAATAAGATACCAGGAAACATGAACGCAGTCTTCAGTGCGATTCTTTTCCACTCGTTCCCTTTGAACATTTTGTGAAGACGAGAAGAGGAGTAACCGGCAAAGATTCCCATGAATACCCATAAGAGAACCATGGCAGTCATGAGCCCTCCTCTGTTGGATGGAGACAAGAAACCCAGCAATGCAAACATCATTGTCACGAGTGTCATACCGAAAATCTGAACACCTGTGCCGACGTAAACACACAGTAATCCAGAGTTCACTGGCGTCCTAAAGACATCCCCGTGTACTAGTTTCCATCCGGTTTCTTCCTGAGCATCCTCTTCCGTCTCGAGCTGATTGTAGTTTGAAATATCCTTGTATAAAGTTCTCATCATGATCATGGCTACCATTCCAGAGAGGAAAAGGACAATCATGAGCGAGTTAATGATTGAAAACCAGTGGATTTGATCATCGTTCATGAGCAAATATGTGTCCCACCGCGAAGCCCATTTGATTTCACTCTCCTGCATAATTTTTCAAGCATCATAATGTGTTTCTGAGAGCGTGAAATAACTAGCTCTGGTAAGTAAGTAAGTTACCTTGAAGGTGACATCATACATAAACACGATTTCTTTTCCTTCCTGGATTTCTTGTGGGACAGTGTTGCTTTGGATCAGATCCTTTGTGTCTTTGTTGCATGTTGTTAACTGAGGATTGTTTTCATCCCATTCTTTGTATTCATGCAATATACTTTCCAAAAGGAGAAAAAAAAAAAAAAAACTTAGCTAATAAGAATCTCGCTCTTTTAATAACGTTGAAAAGATACCCAGTAGAATTCACCTATTTGGAGTAACCTCAAAACCAACAATTCGAGAAGAATCTGAAGCTTCGTCTCTGTGGTACATTACCCGAAAGCTCAAGTGGTTATGGATAAAGTACTTTTCCTCTTTACTCTACAAAAAGCA
>JABAYD010016105.1:13609-28161 GCA_014822095.1 Diplotaxis tenuifolia
ATTCATCAAATTACCTAATACAATAAACTCACATATTAGCCCGGTACTCATCATCAATCTTTTCCCTGAATTTTTTGGCAGATTCAGCATCGACATTCACACGGCAACCTACTCTACAGGACTGATCCTCCAACATTTCAAACTGAAACAGAATCCAAATTAGTCTCAAACATCAGATGGTGAGACATTAAAAGTTATTTGCTTACAGTATAAACCGAGTTTTCGATGCGATCTCCTCTGAGAACCTCCCCAAGGTTTTCACCGGTATTCAAGATCTTGAGAGGCTTACAATACTTTAGGTAGTAGTAATCATATGGAAGCTGAGTCTTGGTAGAAGATAGTTTGTTCACTTTAACATAAAGAGGATCACCCTGTTCCCAAAGAGATAATAATCACAGGCAACGTTTGCAAAATCATGAGCTCATAACATTATCTAATCAATTTTAAAGATCACTGCATTCCTTATTAGCTATACTCCCACACTGAAAAAATGCTCAAATGATTACAAACATAAGCTCCAAACTTTCAACTCGAGTCAATGTGAGCTGATTATAACACTATCTAACCGATTAAATTCAATTTCAAAGATCCCTAGATTTCTTATTAACCATACTCCTAAACTGAAAAACGCTCAAAATATCACAAGCATGAGCTCAAAATCTACATTTTCGAATCAATGTGAAAAGATTATAACATTGTCTCATCGAGTAAATTCTATTTCAGAAGATCACAACGTTCCTTATTAGCTATACTACTCGTACACTGAGAAACGCTCAAAAGCTTCATTTTCGAATCAATGTGAAAAGACTATAACATTATCTCATCGAGCAAATTCAATTTCAGAAGATCACTACGTTCCTTATTAGCAATATTACTCCTACACTCAAAGATCAATAGACCATACAACATTACAACAGATCTGGAGTCAATTACGAGCCAAAACAATATCAATTGGCATCTTAAACCCTAGATCGACAGCGTCATCAAGCGTGAGAACGGAATAAGCATAAAAGAGTACCTTCTGGAAATCGCGAGGAGCCACTCCGGGAAGATAGAAGGCGCGAAGAGTGGAGGAAAAGAGGAATGCGAGTAAGAGAGTGACGTATATTCGAATCGTCATCTTCGTCTTCGTTTCTTTCTTCTGCAAAATCTCTTCGAGGCTTTTCTCAGATGACGAAGAACAATGGTGACGGTAGCCACTAGCCAGTGCAAAAGGAAATCGTTTCTTATTATTATTCACCATGAAACGACGTCACATAGTTTTATTATTGATTTATTTTTCTGTTATTAAAATTCATCAGATACCATACATGACAAGAAAAAATATATTGAAAAAAATATTTACTATCCTTTTATTAATGAAAAATTATCCTTATAATTTTTGTATTTTCTTACATCTTATTGTTTTCCAATCTCTTCTGGAAGAATATTTTTTTCACTATAATTCATTAAAAAGGGGTTTAAAGTTTTTAACACTTGTTAAAAAAAATTTCATTATAATTCATTTTGGTAGATTTACAAAAATGAAGAAGATAAAACCAAAAAAAAAATTGTTGAACGTTGAACAATTGTGAAATGTATGATTTCAACTGATATCTATGATTACAAAACTAAAAGGACACTTAATTAACATCATCCATAAAACGGAATGGGTTTATATTATTTAACCTCAATGAATAAACTGTTTCATACATGCGTAAGAATAGCATACACAAGACGCAAAATCCCCAAATTTTGTATTGAGTGCTCAAAATTTGAAAAATGTTTTTTTTTCCTGTAAAAATGTGAAATATGTTTCACTAAAAATCAATACTGATTAAGCGAGTGTGAATCTTCACACTCCATGAATGGTGCCACTGACTCGTTATTGATTTGGGCAGACTTTAAGCTCCAAGCACTTAAGCTCAAGACATCAACACTCAGAGTTCCTTTGTTGAAGACAAAGAGATTTGCATTTTCTCCTATTGCCAATTTTGGATACACTCTCGAAGTTATACATACTTTGCCTCCTCCACCATAACTCTCTACAATAGAATGATCAATCTACAAAGTCATAGAAAAACACTCATCATTTCCGTATTATGATGCTTCTATTTATGTATACTTGGTACAAGATCACTTGTATGAGACCATATCTTTTCATATATTTAAAAACTTACCAAAGTCCTTAGAGAAAGTGTTTCCCGTGAAGGGTCTATTGCCACAAAAGCACCAAACGTTGCTTTATCATTTTGATCATTCAACGAAGATCTGCATGTCAGTGACATAACAAAAATTAGCAGTTTATGTAGATAGTCTAAATCTGTCTGTTAAATAGAGATCATATACCTGCTTTGGTCACTGCACATCAACACTACATACTTGGCATTCTTATTTGTATCATTTGATTTAAAGATTCTGAAGTAAACTGATGTGTACTCCTCCATGTCATTTGAGGCCAACACCATCAAACCAAACGGCCCCAAACCGGATTTAACCGATAAATCTTCCTGACTACATATCTTTTGAGGGTCGGTCCAACTTGGTTTAATTACATCCGCTTTTTCCAAATCCTTCACTTTGAATGATACATCAACATCAGCCTGCTCAATACCAAAGATCATTAATTATTAGATGCGAATTAATCACTAATCTGGTCGAGGTTAAGGATCAACCCCTACCTGTGCAGCAGTGACACCAGGAACTTGGAGAATAGATCCTGCCTTAAGAACCTTGTTCTCCCATTTGACTTGTGTCTCACGCAAGGTCTCAATCTCTTCAATGGGCCACTGTAGCAGCTCATTTCCCGATTCACCGAGCCATACTTTTCTTGGAAATGACTGTTAAGTTACGAAAATAAACCGGTTTACCAGATTTCACTCGATCGGACGGTCACAAATTAACCTAGGGTAAAGTAAATCTTACCTGAAGACCGGACCAACCCTTCTCAATATCATCCTTAGCCGGTGAAGACTCATTAACCCAACCCCACAAGATCCTTCGCTTCTTAATATCATCGTAAAACGTTTTCGACGCGTAGAACTTCCCGTAATCCAACCTCGGAGCCGAACCATCTTGCACAAACCCAAGATCCGGAACATAAACATCCTTCTCACGGTCGTAACTCCCGATCGTGTAATAATCATGCAACGTCTCGATCAAACTCACTTTCAGCACGTGTTTCACCTCACCAAACGACGAAGTTTCCACACCGTCCGTTCCGGTTAACGAAACCGGGAAAAAATCAGGACATTCCCACATTCCGGTTAAGTCCTCGTAGTGAAGAGGCTTCGTGGCTTGCGTCCAGTTGAAGAAATCTCTGCTCTTGTAAAGAACCGCTAATCCTCGACGATCGTCCGTCGAGCTTCCGACGATGACTCTCCATTCTCCGTCGTGTCCTAGCCACGCGGTGGTCGGATCACGGAACCGGTCGGGGTTGATTCCGTTGACGGCGTTGGGAGCCATCAGAGGATTCGCCGGCGACTTTGACCATTCTCGGAGATATGGATCGGAGATGTTAACCGGAACGGCGACGTTTTGGACTTGACTTTTGTTTTGGTCAATGCCGGTGTAGAGGATTACTGGTTTGCCGTTTGGTAGAATCGTGACGGAGCCTGACCAGCAACCGTTGATATCTGACGGTTGAGATGGACTGAAAGCTGGTGGCTGTGGGGTCCAGTTAACTAGATCCAGTGACGTGGAGTGACCCCACACGATTCTTACATCCCAGACGGCACCGTATGGGTTATACTGGTAGAAAAGATGGTATATTCCCTTGTATACCATTGGTCCTGCCAAAAAAAACAAGTACGTATTTTTAATAAACTATATTTTAAAAATATATAATATATCATTTAATAAAGAGAATGAACTAACCATTAGGATCTGGAAAATCATTTGTGGAATGAGATTATCATCGAACATAACGCAACCAACAGAAAAATATAAGGATGTAAATTAGAGCAGGATCAAATACACACATAGGTGAATAGAAATCAGATCAAGATCGGTACGGTACATACCGTTCATCCAATTACTGGGAGGTTGAAAGTGATAACCGGTCCGGTACGGTTGGTTGAGATCTTGGTGTGAAGCTTCAAGATCGAAGATAAAGCTGCAGAGCAACAGAGACAGCAGTAACAGTGTTTTCGTCATTGTTGTTCTGTTTTTCTCTCTCTGTCTTTCTTGTGGTTGGGCTAGGCCTAGACTGTAGATATATTAGTACGAAGTGTCAACAGCTAATCTTATATTAAAAACTACTTACATAGCTAATTAGATTGTTTATTTAACTATTAGAATTTGAAAAACTCGCATAATGTTCGTTTACTACATGAATCAAGGGACTAAATAATGTACAAGTTGGCACGTAACTGCATATATAAATCCATTAATCAAAGACCAAACATTTAACTAATCTTTAACTTGATGACAATTGAGTCAACTAGCATTTATCTATCAACGAGGCCATTTTTGTAGAAAAGTAGACAAAAGACTATCATAGCCGATTTCACCTGGGCCTATGGAGTTGAGGAGAAGTAATGTATCCCAGATCAGTACATATTTGGAGCTTGATGTATAGTCAAATAACAAGTTAATAGGCCTGATATACACAATACGGACATGCCCGACTCAAAGAAAATCTGGACAATACGCATTTTTTGGCTCAACATCACATTCATTTCACCACAATATAAGGTACATATGGTTGACCATCTACATAATTTGACCACTAATACAATGATGCAGGATTTTTCTACCTTCCAACACACTTTTTCACTTTGTAATATCACAATAAGACACTTGTCACACATTTTATTCATGAGTGTCTTACCATATAAGACACATTTGTCTTTTCTTTTACATATACAGAACATTTCACTTGAAGAACACTTTCTCTATCTGTTTGGACAAAACATGACGAAAATGTCCTGCTCATGATAAGACATATGTTGACAAACAATTCAGATTTCATGAGAAAGTAACTGTAAATAAAAACAAATATAACTGGACATTTTAGATAAAAAAATAATTTATAGTACGGGGAGTTTAAATCTAAAACCAACAGATCTATATAGAAAAGATATTTTATTATTATTTATTGGATTTTTAGTGTAAAAACCCCTCAGTGATGTTTATTTCGGATAAAAACCCCTAAACTAAAGATTCAATATAAAATCCCCCAACCTAAATTAGTTTAATGAATCTTACCCTCCATTACTTATTCCGTTTTAAATTTGAATAGCTCTGTTTAGATGGAACGCAGAGTTTAATAATACAAAAAAACGACCTGGTCTCTTCTTCGTTATATCTCAGTGGCAAATATCAAATTATAATTAGAGTTCTTCAAGTTTTCAAGTTTATAATTGTTCTTCTTTTCCCAGGTAATTCGTGTACCTTATACCTTTCATTTTATTTGTTTTTTAATATTGTTTCTTCTTGAACAAGACACACAAAGATTTCAGTTATAAAAGAGAAAAGCATATTACGTTTGAAACACCAAATAATGTGGCTCTGCATTTATGAAAGGAAACAGAATATTACTGGAACTTGTTAAAGTAGTTGGTGGTGAGGGTAAAAAGAGTCCCCATAACAGTTAAAGGTGTTGGGTTCGCATAAGTAACAGTTATAGGTGGTGGCTTGGTCTTTTGTTTCTTAGATGGTCTGCCTGCTCGCATATTTGGTGGCTTGGGCACATGAGGGAGCTTACAATTACGTTTGTTGTGTCCAGTTTGTCGACAGTTACTACATGTCTACAAACAAAAATAACCTGAATCAAGCTCAAGCAATAAAATAGATCTGAATAAAACAAAAATGTAACAATTACCATTACAATGTTGGCATGAGGGGAAGGAAAATCTGAAGGCCTTTTAGGTGGATTAGGCGGATTGACTGGCGTTTGTTTGCATGTTCTTTTGTTATGTCTTGATTCTCCGCAGTTAGAACATTTCTACATATACGAAGCATCACATAATCATGTTCAAACCCAAAAAAATGACATGTTCTTACAGCAAAAATATTTACGCTTCCCAGTTCAGTAAAGGCGCTCACCATCTCCACCACATCTGTATCAGAACATACATCCTTCCTACTCTGATCTTCTCTAAAATAAGAGAATTTATTCATGTTCTCTGGAAAACCACCACTCACAATCATACTTTCAAGCATCTTCAGAGTTGGTTCTTCAAAATCAATCCTACAGCATCTTGTTTCACCACCGTTGTATGTAAAAACATGATCCAACCTTAAAAAAAAATGCAGGAACAATCAAAAACTTACCTGTTTATCTTTTTGATTTTAAGTGACACAGAAACTCAGTTTTTAAATTTCAACTCTCTCACCAGTCTCAGACTTACGAACTCAGCCTCTTGGGTTGGGAACTCTCACAAGAACCAACGATAACTAAAATCTCAGTCTCTCGAAAATTAGGGTTTCATCCCTAGTATGTCTCAGTAGTTATGGGACTTTTACGACACTTGATGATTAAAAGTGATAATGGTAAACTACATGACATTCCACTTAGACATTGTGTTGTTTTTATAAACAAATCGTGTTGTTTAATGAACTTCCCAATACGCGGCGGGGGGGGTTTTATATTGAATCTTTAATTTAGGGGTTTTTACCCTAAATAAACTTCATTGAGGGGTTTTTACATTAAAAATCCTTATTTATTCACCCTATCTATCTTAATTTGTTTGTATTTCAAATTTAAAAATACAAAAAACAAATATATTTACTATAATCAATTGTAACTTTTTTAGTTCTACATTTTAACATCCACATTGATATAGTTTAGTAATCAAAAAAGTTAATTTATGAATAATAAATGTTAAAGAAGAAGAAGAATGTGCGATATGGACATCGTCATTGTGGACAAGTTCATTGTGTACAAATAATTGGTGGACAAAAGTGGTGGACAAGAAGTTTATAAAGGAATGGTTGTGGATGTTTCATTTCATGAACTTAATGGGTAATGGAGTTAACAATTTGTATGTGATGTGTGAAGAATTTCATGGATTAGATGAGAATAAACTGATATTAAAGGTGAATGAATTGTGGACACCATAGTGAAATTTATGTACAGAAAGTTATGGATAAACTAGTTGTGGATATGCAAATTGTGGACGATGAATGCCGGTTGTGTGCGAATTGTAGACACTGAGTTGTGGATACTGGTTGTGCATGAGTTGTGGATACTAGTTGTGAATGCCATTAGCTAAATATATTGAAAAAATCCAGATCTGTGTTAAAGATAAGTTGATTGTAAGTACTAAATAATAATAAATAAATTAGAAGAATTTCAATTACATAACAGAAATCACAGTCATTACCAATATACCACTGAAAAAAAGGAGAAATTTACGGAACACTAGTGAATATGAATTGGTAACTAAAAAATAAAGTTTTATCAAATAGATAAAGAATGTTGACAAAAAAATCAAATAGATAAAGAGTCATTTTTTGGACAAATATAAATGCTTTAGATGATAAAAAAGAGAGATAAAGATGGTTTCGATGGAATAGAGAAGGAAGAAATAAGTTAGATGATTGGTTAGAAATAAAGTTATTGGATTTTGTTTTTATTTGATAAAGGTAATATATGAAAAACGTTCTATTACGTTAAAGAGACCAGCTTGGTTAGAGGGTATGTTAGTAAAACCATCGTTAAAAAATGTTTTACAAGCAATATGTGTCTGAAAGTGAAATTGCAAAATGAAATTGCAAATTGTCAAAGACTAAAATGCCTTGTAAAAAACAACACACACAATTTAGACAAATTAAAACGAGAAAAAAAAAACAAGCTGGACAAATTATTAAAGAGAAAAAGACAAGACTAGCACTAAAAAAAGTTTTTGTCACAAATATACCACTTAAGAATAAAAATGACAAAAATAATACTAAAATGTTTTATAAATTATTCATTTTTACTCTTGGGTTAACTAATTCTAGACTTTTTTTGTTTAGAGTTGAGGAGTGGGGGTTTGGGGAAAGGGTTTCCAATTTGAAAAAATTAAAAAAAACTTAAAATTTTCAAAATAAAAAATGTTATTTTGGTCATTTTAGTTTTTGAGAGTTATTTTTGTAACATAAACTTAGAAAAGTACTATTTTGAAGATTTGTCCATTATTAAAAGAAACTCCTTTCTCCCTCATCTTCTTCCTCTCGTGAAAGACACAAATCTCGTTGTCCGTTGGAGTAATGGCGAGACTTACGGTAGGCTGTAGTTAAGGGAGTTGACTTTTAGGGATGAAGCTTTGTTAGATCTGATTTTCCATTTTTTAAAATCCTTGACGATAGCTTCTCGACGACGGCGCGTGAAACGGATAAACGTCTCTTCCACCATCAATCTAGCTTCCTCTACGGCGGTGAGATCATCGGAAGAGATGATTACTGGATGTTGTTGAGGTCGGAATCCGCCGTGGTTGAATTTGGTATCCGCCGTGGATGAATTCTAGGAAGCTATTTAGTTTCAGAGAGTAGATGAGGTCAGGATCCGATGTGGCTAAGCTCAAAATCCACCGTGGATGAACTCCAGAAGCTGTGGTTGAGCTTCGGAGAGTGAATGAGATCTAGATCCCCCAAGGTTTAGCTCAGGATCCGTTGTAGACGAGCTCAGGAAATTGTGGTTGAGTTTCAATGAGTGGATGGGGTCAGGATCCGCTGTGGATAGGGTCAGGATCCGCCGTTGATAGGGCCAGGATCCGCTGTGGACGAGCTCCAGGAAGTTGTGGTTAAGCTTCAGAGGCGGAGGTCATGGTGGATGTGGATACTGCAATGAAACGGTTGGGTGGAGGTGGAGGTCATGGTAGATGTGGATACCACAACGGAAACGGTTGGAGGTGGAAGTGGATACGCAGTAGAGGAGTAGAGGAGGAGGTGGTGGGTGGAGGTGGAGGTCATGGTGGATATGGATACCACAATGAAAACGGTCGGGTGGAAGTGGGTACCGCAGTAAAAGTAGAGGAGTGGATGGTTGGGTGGAGGTGAAGGTCATGGTGGATGTGGATACCACATAAGAGGAATAGAAGAGGGGTGGTTATGAATAAAAATAGGGAGGCTATGGTGGAGAAAGAAAAAAAATAAGAATCCAATAAATCTACATAATAAGCAAGGGGCACAAATGCCCACTCACACACTACATGTAAGGAATGTATTGATCTTATTAACTCAATGACTATACACGATTGCTTATATACAACCTCTAGACTTGGAGATCAAGTTACATATTAATAGAACATTGCCTAAAGTGTAGAGCATAATAATAAATGAAGAATATTAACATATATCTTCTGATACATCCCCTTAAGATAGAGCCAGGGATCTGACGCCAATCTTGCTTCGTAGTTCCATGAACCGAGCTCTGGTGAGAGGCTTTGTTAGTGCATCGACTAGTTGATCACGCGTGTTCACATGAGCAACTCGTAAGGCTCTCCTTTAAACTTGATTGCGAACAAAATGATAGTCTATGGCGATGTGTTTCATTCGAGAATGAAACACATGATTTGCACATAAGAAAGTCGCTCCAACATTGTCGCAATAGACTACTGGTGGTGAAGATAAGGAGATGCCGAGTTCAGATAATACATTGCAGATCCAATTGAGTTCAGACGCTGCATTGGCTACTGACCTGTACTCCGCTTCTGTTGAAGAGCGAGCAACACCATTTTGCTTCTTGGAAGTCCATGATATTTGATGTTGACCAAGATAGAAAATGTTGGAGTTGGTGGAAACATAATCGTCCGAATCGCCAGCCCAGTCAGCATCTGAGTAAGCATGAAGAATAAGTTTATTTGTTGCAGAGTAGAGATGCCATGTGTGGGTGTACCAGCGAGATACCGAAGGATTCTCTTAGCCGCTTGCCAATGAGCTTCAGTCGGCATATGCATGAACTGTGACAGCTTGTTTACAGCGTATGCAATGTCGAGCCGTGTAAACTGGAGGTACTGTAGACTACCAATAAGACGTCTGTATTTGGTGGGGTCAGAAAGACGAACGCCAACGTTAAGATGCAGTTTTGGTGAGGACGCCATTGGGGTGGTCACTGGTTTTGCCGCAGTCATGTCATACTTGTGAAGGAGGTCAAGGATATATTTTCTTTGAGAGAGATGTAGGCCTTGAAATGTACGGTGTGCTTCAATGCCCAGAAAGTAATTCAAGTCTTCAGCATCTTTAACAGAGAATCGATTGGCAAGAAGAGTGAGTACTCGAGTAATGCCGGACTTGGTGTTTCCAGTGATTAAGATGTCGTCAACATAGATAAGAAGATAGATGATTTGACCTTTTTGCCGATAAGTAAACAAAGACGTGTCTGCTAGAGAGTTAACAAACCCGAGACTGAGAAGGAAGCTGCTTAGCTCATTATACCAAGCTCGGGGCACTTGTTTTAGACCGTAGATAGCCTTGTGAAGTTTGCAAACATAGTCAGGTCTGTCGGGGTCTATAAAACCCGGTGGTTGGTTCATATAAACTTCGTTAATGAGGGTACTTTGGAGGAAGGCGTTGTTGACATCAAGTTGTTGTATTGTCCATGAGTAACTGACTGCAACATCGAGGATGAGACGTAGAGTCATCGCTTTAATAACAAGACTGAACGTCTCTGTGTAGTCACGGCCATACTCTTGCTTGTAACCTTTTGCAACCAAGCGGGATTTGCAGCATTTATGAGAACCATCAGCGTTGATTTTTTTTTTTTTGTAAAGCCATATGTTTTCAATGACTTTGTAGTGAGGTTGCGGAGGGACCAGATCATAGGTTCCATTGCGTGCAAACGCATCAATTTCTGCTGACATGGAGCCGCGCCACCGTTTATCTTTGAGTGCCTGGTTGAGTGTATTTGGTTCGGCTGGAATGACAGAAGACAGAGCCGCAGAGTAGTTGTACTTGGAGTTGGGTTTGCTGATTTGGTTTTTGCGTCTGGTGAGCATAGGGTGTGTATTTTCCGGCGGAGCAGGCGGTGGAGAGGGTGAGTTCTGTGGTGATGATGAGCTTGAGGATTGTTGTTGCGTAGGCGATGACATCAGCGCAGCTGGAGGAGCCGAAGGTGCAGGAACAGAGGGATGTGATCCTGCAGGCATCTCTGCACTCATGTTCTCGTTGTTAGTAGTACTAAGCGAAGGAATGGAAGAACTTACCTGATCCGACAGAGAAGGACTTGAGCTCGAGCTCCCCGTTTGTTGTACGAGTGGAGGTGATGGGGTGGGATTTGTGGGTGTGGTTATGGGTTCGGGTATAGGTGGTGTTGGTGAAAGTGGTATAACCGTGACTGGTGGGAAGTCTAGTGTAGGAGTAGCAGGAGAAGGTGAGGTTGTATGAGTTGTTTGAGAAGCATTGTTGAACGGGAAAACTGACTCATCAAAGCGAACATGTCTCGATACATAGATGCGTCCAGTGTGTGGTTGGAGGCATAGATACGCGCTTTGCGTTGGCGAATATCCGAGAAACACACAAGGAGTAGACCGGTCTTCAAGCTTGTGAGAGGTGTAAGGCCTTAGCCATGGAAAACAGAGGGAGCCGAAGACGCGAAGCTTGTTGTAGTTAGGTTACCATTGGGCTCCGGAGTGTGAGGTGGGGAGGTGAGATGAGAGATTCCCAATTCAGCAAGGAGGTGTCGGAGAGCAATAAACTCACCGCCGTTGTCTAAAAATAGGGTGCCGATCTTGGTGTTGAAGTAGTTCTCGACGAGAGCTTTGAACACTTTGAAAGTTTCTTTCACTTAAGATTTGAGTTTCAGGGGATATAACCAAGTGTAGCGGCTGTAGTGGTCAACGAGTACCAAATAGTACTTGTAGTTGTCAATAGAGACAATAGGAGAACTCCATAAATCGATAAAGATGCATTGTAGAGGGCGAGAAGAAGTAATGGATGTTTGGTGAAAGGGTAACTTATGAGTTTTACTGATACCAAAATCGGAGCACAAAGTGTTTTGGTTTACAGATTGTGAAAAAGGTAAAGAAAACTTTGAAATAATAGTCTTGAGAATGGAGGCAGATGGGTGGCCTAGACGATAATGCCAACCCGGTGGGGTTGTTTTTGGTGGTGAGGAGGTGAAAAAGGCTTGAAGGGTGGAGGGTTTGGCTGGCCACTCATACATCTCATCCTTGGTCTTGCCTTGGATTAACGGGATTCCCGAGCAGAGATCCTTCACCTGAAAGAAAGCAGGGAAAAATTCAACCAAAACCTTGTTAGTATTACATAAACGATAAACTGAGATAAGATTTTTATGAATGTTTGGAACACATAAAACATTATTCAATCTTAAAGAGCGAGCAGAGGAAGGTAGAGAGGTGGAACCGGTGTGAGTTATAGGGAGACCAGAACCATCACCAATCATAACCGAGTCATCTCTAAGGTAAGGTTGGTGGAGAGACAAGTTGTGAAGATCACTAGTTAGGTGATGAGGTGCACCTGAGTCCATGAGCCACGCATTGTTGGGATGTTGAGATGTGACGGCCATCTTTGCGCGTGGTTGCCAAGGTCGGGGTGAGGGGCTGTTGGCGTTGGGGTACTGCTGAGACATTTGTGTGCAGCGGCGTGCACTGTGACCGAAAACTCCACATAGTTGACAGCGTCCTTGATATCCCTTGTTTGGACGAGTCTCTTGTTTCTGTCCAGAGTAAGTGTTGGATTTATAGCCAGCGTTCCAGTTTGTGTTGTTGTTACCTTTGTTGTATTGCGGTTGGTTCTGTTGGGATGGGTGGAAGCAGCATTAGCAGTCATTGGAGTTGAGATAGCTGACGGAACAGAGACAGCAAAGAGTTTAGCTTCTTTGTTGATAAGCTTTTCATGAATCTCAATGATGGAAAGAGTCGTGTCTCGTCCTTCTATTTGTTCAGCTACCGACTTGTACTCTTCAGGCAGTCCATCAACGATGTACTCGATCTTGTCCTCGTGATCAAATGGCTTGCCAAGGAGACCAAGTTGATCAAATCGACTGGTCAAGCCTCTCATGTACTCATCAATACTCTTGTCTCCTTTGGTGTAATGTTTAAGTTGCAGGCGAAGTTGTTGTATGTGGCCACGACTTGGAGTTGCATAGGTTGCACTTAGCAATTTCCAAACATCACGAGAGGTTTTGGTGTTGGTAACAAGTGCCTGAATGGAGGGAGAGAGAGTTCCAATGAGTCCGCTGTAGACGAGACGGTCTTGTCGACGCCACTTAGTAAACTCAGGGTTGGTAGTTGATTCCTCATTAAGCATGATTGTTGAAGCGGGTGCGGGTTTGGTGCCATCGATGTATCCAGCCAAGTCATATCCATCGAGGATAGCTTGAACTTGAAGACTCCGCGTCATGTAATTTGTGGAGGTGAGTTTGGTAACGTTGACCATATTAACGTTTAACAGGTTAAGGTTTGCGTCAGTCACATTGTGGGTTGCATCCATTTGAGTAGCGACGGTGGCCATGATTGTAGAGATCAAGTTTTTGAGAAGAAGATGTGAGAAGGTGGGAGAGGAAGAAGAAGGTGACGGCTGAGAGGAAAAAAAAATTAGGGTTATCGGTTTAATCTTGATACCATGAAAGGAATGTATTGTTCTTATTAATTCAATGACTATACAAGAGTGCTTATATACAACCTCTAGACGAGGTCAAGTTACATATTAATAGAAAATTTTCTAAAATATAGAACATAATAATAAATGAAGAATATTAACATATATTTTCTTATACTATAGTCCAACATATTGTGTCTTGCAAGAACAATGTATCTTTTTATACAAACGAAAGACAAAATGTGTATCTTTACGTAATCAACACATAACGCAGTCTAGTATTACTTTGAATCGCTTTCTGTAGTTAGGTCGGTGTTGCCCCACTAAAAGTCATTAAAGTCTTTTCTTTTACACCTCCAATCTCCATAGATGTCACCGCTCCAACTCCTTTGTTCCTACTCTTACATAAAATCTTACTCCAAAACTTATCTCTATTTCTTTGCTGATCCAAATTGATCTTTTAGATTCAAGCCTAATTTGTTTCCTTTTGGTTTATTGTGATTGCGTGTTTTATAATCCTTCACTTTTTGTGCAGCTCGATCTAGAAGAATTTAGAGCTTCGTGATTCATTTTAGATGATTGGTGAAGCTTCTTAAGCGTATGCATGTTGGCGGCTTTTCTTATGATTCAACTTTCTCATATAAACTCTCAAATGGTCATAAAAACACCCTTAGCTTGAGGGTACATGGAAAAATCCGGCATGGCTAGGCAGCATTTTGTGCAGAGCAACCTCCACTACAAGAAAACTAAGCATTTACTAGGAAACTTTACTAGGAAAATAATTCCTCGTAAAATTACTATGAGTTTACTTCGAGTTTACGAGGAAACCATGTTTCCTCGTAAGGTTCTCGTATACTTACGAGAAAACAGTTTCCTCGTAAAATCGTAGTATACTTACGTGGCCCTTACGAGGAAAAAGTCATTTTCCTCGTAAAACCCTAGTAACTCCTTTCCTCGTAAAGTCCTAGTAATTGCTTACTACGAAATTAGGAGGAATGAGTTTTGTTACTACGAAATTAAGAGGAACTAGATAGAAAATATCGAATTTAAATTTTGTACCTACTTTTCCTAGCAATTTCCTAGTAAAT
>JABAYD010016106.1:0-13440 GCA_014822095.1 Diplotaxis tenuifolia
TGTTAAAGGCTTCTTTGAACTCTTTGGAAATTATGAGTTATGACATTAACCTCAATCATATTTATCTTGGCACTATAAAGACCTATAGTTTCTTATCAAACAACAGTTTGAGTAAGATAATGACTTTTAAAATAGACACGGTCATAAACTCAAAGCAATTCATTTTATTAATGAAAGCAAAGTATCAAAGCAATTCATGGAGCATAAACTCAAGAAACATGAAAATGAGAATGTCAAAAGACCATTATATAATCTTGTCTTTCAATCTATGTGCTGCCATATGGCGCTTAACTTCAGCTTCACTAGCTATAGGAGGCCAAAACTCGTTATTTCTTAGCTCATGGCATCTTTTCAGAAGCTTATCAGCTCTGTTGGTGGTGTCTTTGATTTTCTGATTTCTTTGTTCAGAAGCCAGAAGATATGACAAAAAGGTCTTGATAGATGGTGAATTTCTTAGCCGTGTGTAACAACAGCACATCCTTTGGATGGAACGTGGAGTAGGTCTTATATAATAAGTTCTCACGTGTTATCATTTCACCACATAGTTCAAGTCTATAAGAAATAACCATCAGGGCAGAATGATATTCATCCACAGATTCAAAATCCTGGAATCTGATAGTCTCCCAGTGATCGTTAGCTTTTTTTCCGTAATATCGATTTGAACTTTTTCCTTAACTGTAACCAAAGGTCACAAGGATCCTCGACATGGAGATATATGTCTCTTAGTTCCTCAGTGAGATGATAACGAATAATCGTTATAGCTCTATGCCTTTCACTATCAATGATATCAACATCATGGTACTCATTGAGGCATTTCCCGAGTCCTCTGATTCTCAAGGAAACTAGAGTGTTCTTTATCCACTCTAGGTAATTATCTCCAGAGAGGTTTAGGGCAGAGTAATCTGAGGGTTCAAATCTCAACATCTGAATATTTAATGAGCAATTTAAGCTTTCAGAATTTTATGCAAGTAATAGAAGCCTTAATGCATATGATTTCAATAAGGCTTTCACCCAAATCATATAATCTATTTGCTTGAGAAATTCTAGCATGAGAATGATCAATTGATCATTGCATTTAGTGATCCTTTAATTATAATTCAAATTGGATTGATTATATATATATATAGGGTGTTAAGGCCCTTTTGAATAAGGATCAATCATCATTTTATTAAATGAGATCAAGCAAAATGGATGAAATCAAGCAAATGCATGGATCAAGAAATAGTAGAATGCATGTTTTGTTCTAAGCATTGGTTTTAAGCGATCTATATGTGATTCTTAATGCATGAGGATATTTGGTTTTTAAGAGCATTAAAATAAAACCGATTCCTTCACCCCTTTACCGGATTTTCAGGATATGTCTAAACTAAATTCAATTAGATTTTCAATCAATCGGTTTCAAAACTGGTTTATGTTTTCAATAAAAGCAAGTATGCTTAGTCCAAACAATAACCGATTTAATATAATTAGGTGCAAAATGAATCAATTAATATAATTAGGTGCAAAATGAATCAATTATATGCAAGCAATATGAACCAATTTAGATTTTATTTTAAATGCACCATGATCAGAATGATCTATTATATGTATGCTCAGTTCTTTATATGACAAGTAGATGCATAGCAATGATCAGTTCATGATATGTGTATGATCTAACAATGTACTAATGTATGTTTGATCTACAAGATGCTACCAGGTATGCATGTATGGTCAGAATATGGTTTAATCATCACAAAAGCCGGTTTCAAGGCCGGTTAGATCAAAATTATAATGAACCAATTTCAATGATTAGATAAATATTGACAAACAATGAAGTGATCAATGATTTCGGCTAGTATTTAAATTTAGCATATGTCAAACTAATTGAATCAAAACCAAAGGTTATAATATTTTGATAAATACTAACTAGTCAAAGATATGCAGTTATAACAATCATAAAAGGTTTAAATTTTGATTAGTTATAAACAAAACATCAATGGTCAAAGATATGCATTTATTAGGATTTAAGTTTTGATACTATTTAGGTTTGACTGAAAAGATTATGGCTGAAAGTTTGTGGCCGGAAAAGGGTCATGGCCGGAAAAGATCATGCCGGATTTGGATTTAGGGGTTCAGCCGATTATGGTTTAGGGGATTGATATGTATAATGACCATCAAGATACATATCTGATTTTAAGGATTATGATGGTAAGGTTTTGATGGCCGGCTTATACATCCTGCTAGAACAGCGGGTGATGCGGATGATCAAAGGATTTGATTATGGGTTTTGATCCTTTAGACAATCCGGATTTAAGGCCGGATGAACATAGGAGAAAAGACGATTCATATAGATGTTTAGATGATTTAATAAGTTTTTAGGATTCAAATGATTTTAGAATCAAGTTTCATATAGATCTTAGATTCAAGATTAATATTTGAGATTATTTTAGATCTAAAGATTTTATAAGTTTCGGGATTCATATAGATCCAATAATCAGGATTCAGATATGAGGTGTTCTTAGGTTTTATGGATATATTAGTTTACCTTTTAGAAAACACCAAATTGATCTGAATGGACAACCGTGAGAGAGAGCTGATCCGTGGATGAGCAGGCCGGAGAGGAAGTGAATCAGGCCGGCGGAGAGATCTAGAGAGATTATGGCCGGTGGTGTATGGTTGATCACCGTGGAGGAGATGGCCGGAAAAAGGAGACCGGCGGATGTGAAGAACTCAGGTGGAGAGCTGGCCGGAAAAACCGTGAGGGAGAGAGGAGTGGCCGGTGGAGAGAGATTTCTTAGGTGAAGAGAGCTTTCGTGCTGATAACGTGTTATGAAATGAGAGAAATGGTTTGTGAGGAATGATGTATATTTCTCATTAGTTATCACCACATATATATAGTGGTTTGTACAAGGGTTTACAAGGAGGAAGATCTACACATTAAGTACACATTGACCACATTGATTACAAGATATTCTACATAAAGACTTGGTCAACGTTCATGATGGCAAATGTTGAATGGGTCTCCATGTGAGCTAGTCTTGGATGCAATGTAGATGGGTTGGATGTAAAACTCCATGAACTTCCTCTTGTACTTGTTGGACTTGCCTTGTACTTGGTTGATTACATGGTTATGGCCATCCACACAATGGATTTATAACAACAATATAGTAGTTTATCTGACGTCTGTTTTGGCTGCAATGCCAACTTACTCTATGTCATGCTTTAAATTGCCTTACTCTCTCGTCAAGCAACTGCAAGCTATCCTTATTAGATTCTGGTGGGACTTGACACCAAAAGTCAAAAAGATGTGCTGCGTTGCGTGGAACAAGCTTACCTATCCCAAAAGTGCAGGAGATCTCGGATTCAGAGAGATTGCACAGTTCAACGATGCTTTTCTTGCTAAAATCTCGTGGAGGTTCTCCAAAAACCGACATCCCTGCTTGCGAGAATCGTACTTGGAAAGTTTTGCCATAAGACCACATTCCTGGGGACTTCACCAGCGGCTGTAATTTCACATGGCTGGAGGGGGATTCTGATTGGGCGTGATCTTCTTCCTAAAGGTTTAGGTTTGTCTCTGGGATCCGGTGACAAGGTTAAGTTATGGAGCGAACCTTGGCTGTCGACTTCGGAACCGATTTCAACCATGGGACCACCAACTCTTGATAACCAATCATGGTGTGTCAGTAAGCTTATTGATCCAGTGTCCAAACAGTGTCCAAAGAAAGGAATGTGAAAGCAATTAGAGAAACATTACCTCNNNACGTTATAGCCAAGCTCCATAATGGTGATCAGCTTACTTAAGATTTTAACTGGAAAATATGTGTGTGGCAAGTGCAAACTACACCAAAAATCAAATAGTTTTTTTGGAAAATAAACAGCAAAGCACTCCCTGTCGGTGCTCTGTTGGAAAGTCGTGGCCTTCCAATCTCCCCTATCTGTAAACGATGTGACGAGAGAGACAGAACTACTCTGTTGGAAAGTCGTGACCTTTCAATCTCCCCTCTCTGTAAACGTTGTGGCCAGAGAGAGAGAGATAGAACTACATGTTCTCCTACAATAATGCCCGTTTGCAGTTCGTGTGTGGGAGCTGGTTCCATGCCTCCATAAACCCGACTCTTCGTCCATTGTCTCCACTGCTCAGCTCCTGCAGCTTTGTTGCCGAATGTTGTCTCCCCCCCCCTTGGGAGTTTGGAATGCGCCCCTCTACCCCTGGATTCTATGGATCCTCTAGACAAATAGAAAAAAGCTCTATTTTAAAAACCGGTTCTTTTCTGAGGAGAGCTCTGTTTTGAAAGCTATCCAAGATGCTCGAGCTTGGAAGGCAGCTCTGACCTTTGTCGAAATGCCTTCTATACCACACTCTATGGACATGTTTTTTAATATCCATGTATCTAACTCTTACACTTGGTCATCCTTCTTGGATGCAACTTGGGATTCTTCAACGGGAAGTAGTGGGCTTGGTGGGTATTTGCGCGATGCGGCGAATACTTGCACTGAAAGTTTCTCCTCTCACCGGCATTACATTCCCTCCGCTCTAGTAGCAGAAACGTTGGCGGTTAAAGCTGCTATTACAACAGCGGTCTCTTCACATGTTAGTTGTCTCAATGTCTTCTCAGACCTAAGGCACTCATTCTTCTCTTGAAGTCTCAGGATCAGGATGTTGTATTGAGGGAGATTCTCCGTGATATCAGAATTTTGGCGCTCTCCTTTGAATCTATCTTGTTTTTCTTTATTCCGCGTTTAGCAAATGTAGATGCTGACTCTCTTGCGAAATCAGCTCTGTACTCTCTCCGATCTCTTGTAACCACAACTGAGCAATTTCCTTTAATCAAGTAATTAATTGTTTGTTAAAAAAAATAACAATATAGTAGTAACTCATAAATAATTATTAATATAACAATAAATAATATAATAGTAGAAACAAAAATAGAATAGTACTTATAATTTTTGAAATATTGTTTGAGTTTATTTTTTATAATTATTCAATTTTATATTTAGATAATTATATACCTAATTTTTTTTCTATTAATTGTATAGAATCCGGTTTATGGTTTAACAAAGAAAAAAGATTAAAAAAATCTTTCTAGGAATATAATTTTAAATATTTACCTATAAATTATTAAATATAAACTTAAATAAATTTATTACTTTATCTTAATTTTACATATAGTTAACGTAAAATTAATATGTAAAACAAAATTTTATTTAAAATATAATTTAATTTTTTTAAATTTTTATTTCTGTCCATGGTGCCGGAAAACATCATGATGAAAATCCAAGTAATGTTAAGCAGCTTGAGAGGTGCTTTAGTTAGCAGCTTGAGAGGTGCTTTAGTTTGAGGTTGAGTTTTGAACGAAATAATGGTAGGTGAACACTCTTCGAGAAAATTAGTTGGTCAGAAATGCTCGTGGTTTGGGTTAGATATTTCTAAAAATCTCAAATATTCTTACTTTAGGTTATTAGGATATTAATGATCTTAGAATTGGTTTAGAAGTGTTTGTATTAAAAAAGAAAGGTTTCGGCGAAGGATAAACATTTCTGTCGTTCTGATACAATAATATGTTCAGAATTAAATGTGACTCGTTTAAATTTGTACACGATGTGTTGAGTGTGTCCGAAAACTGCTAGATGATACAGATGCCATCTTGTCTCCTTAAAGGAGTTGGATATGTATCGCTCTTTTTTTTTTTGAATGAAAATTAAATTTATTCATCAAAAAACCTTTATACATCAAGAGTGCTTCCTATATAAATATACTTAACTACTCACCCTATCCCCTTATATGAAAATACTTTAAGCTATTTACAATCCAGATTTGAACCAAAATTGCATCAAGCTATCCATACCCTTATACCTTCTCCTATCCAATAAAGTGATCTTGTTTCTTATACTCTTCTCAATGGTCTTATTAAGGATTGCTTTAGGAAGCAACTTCTCCCCGTGCTTTATCTTGTTCCTCTCCCTCCATATTGCATACAAAACTGCTTGGAAAGCATACCTGAGACAGAACATACTGCGTTTCTCTCTTCTGTCCTCAGAAATGATCTCCATAATCTCAGCCCAATCTGTGGTAAACTGCTCCTTCATAATCCCCTTAGCAATATATTCCCAAGTCTCTGCAGAGTAAACACACTCAAAGAACAAGTGGCTTCGGGTTTCAATAGCATTTTGACATAGCAAACAAGTAGAATCAATACGACTCCATCTCGCAACTCTGTCTAAGGTCGACAGTCTATCCTTTGCCGCCAACCAAGTTATGAAAGCATACTTTGGAGTAGCATAAGAAAACCAAATCCCGCCCGTCCAAATACATAATTCATTCACTTCACGAATCAACCTCCAAGTTTCAGAAGTTGAAAAACTACTCTTGAATCCCGAACTTCTCTTCCAGAGACTACCATCAGCACAATTTTCATTTATCATACCTCCAATAACTCCCAACTCTGCTTCAATTTCATTAAGTACAATCTGCCTATGCCTTCTTCTTCTTCGAACAGATAGCACAACTTCCTCCAGAGTAGCATCTCTACAAACTCCCAAGTCAATCATGCCTCTAGAGCCAAGAAGATCAAATAAGACCCCTTTCACAGACCACTTATCAAACCAGAAGGAGATATGCCTACCATTCCCCACCTCTTTTTTATAAAAACACTTTGCAACCTCCCTCAGCTTCAACATCTTGCACCACATCCATGAACCATTATAAGTACTCAATTTTCCATCCCAAAAGCTTTTCCCCTTCAACAGATTAGCTTTTATCCACTTACCCCACAAAGAATCACCAGTTAACATTCTCCAAATAAGTTTAAGCCCATACACTTTGTTTACCTCCTTTAAATTCCTTATGCCCAAACCTCCTTCACTCTTCAAACAACAGACATCCCTCCAAGCGATTTTTGCACCCGTGGTTCTAAGTGAAGGCCCCGTCCAAAGAAATGCAGCAAGCAACTGATCCACTTCTTTTACACAGTAACTCGGCAGCCTGAATACTGATGCCCAGAAGTTAACAATACTCAGCATAACAGAGTTGATCAGTTGCAGCCTACCTGCATAAGACAGGAATCTACAAGTCCAAGCACAAATCTTTCTTCTGATCTTTTCTAAGAGAGGGAGATAGTCCTGTTTTCTCATAACCTGAGTCATAAGTGGTAAACCCAAGTATCTTACAGGGAGTTCACCAGCAGAGAAAGGGAAATTCGTCAATATACTTCTCTTCTCAGCTTCAGAGACACCTGCCATGTATACAGTGGACTTCTCCAAGCTTATACATAGACCTGGCCAGTATTCAAACTCCTTAACCACCGATAACGCTCCCTCAATTGACTTCTTAGATCCCTCCACAAAGGCCATTAAATCGTCAACAAAACAAAGGTGTGTAATTGAGAGCCTCTTACACCCCGGATGAAGCTTAAATTTCCTTTCCACAACAGATTTATCAATCTTCAGAGACAGGACATTCATGCATAGAATGAATAAGTATGGAGATAGAGAACATCCTTGGTGTAAACCTCTTGAACTCTGAAAATACCCCGCAAGGTCTCCGTTAACTTGAACAGAAAATGAAGGGCTTGAGATGCAGAGATTAATCCAGTGCACAAATGAATCTGGAAATCCCAAAATTTTCAGACTCTTCACTACAAAGATCCATTGCACCGAGTCAAACGCCTTTGATATGTCAATCTTCATTAGACACCTAGGAGAAACCATATCATTGTGATAGTCTTTGACTAGCTCAGAAGCAAGAAGCACATTCTCCATAAGAAGCCGACCTTGAACAAATGCCGATTGGTTCTCTTTTATAATTCTTGGAAGCAGCTTCTTCAGCCTGTTTGCAAGTATTTTTGAAACCACCTTATAGAGCACATTACAACATGCTATGGGCCGATAATCCTTCATCTCCATAAAATCAACTTTCTTAGGGATTAAAGCCAAAATTGTGGAATTAACTCCCTTTGGTAAGAAACCAAATTTAAAGACTGATTGCACTGCTGTAATGAAATCATGGGAGACGATCTGCCAGGTAGTTTTAAAGAACTCACAGGAGAAACCATCTGGCCCAGGAGACTTATTGTTTGGCATCGTAAAAAGAGTGCTTCTGATCTTTTCATCTGATACCTCAGCAACAAGCATATTACAATCCTCAGGGGTGCAACGAAACTCAAATAAACCCTGCAACTCTTCCTCTGTAACACCCTTGTAACTCACTAGAACATGATTAAGAAACTGCGAGAAAAATATTTATGCTTCATGCTTTATCTCCTCATGCTCAGTCACTACTCTTCCGTCCATACATCTTATCTCTCTTATTAAGTTCTGAGCTTGCCTCGTCATGATAGCTCTGTGAAAAGTTTTATTATTCTGATCCCCAACTTCAAGCCAGTGCAATTTTGCCTTTTCTTTAAGAAAGTCTTCCTCCAGAGCTGCAACATGTAACCATTTACCATAAGCATCAGCCTCTTCACGGATTACAGTCACTCGGATTCACCAAAGAAGCACTCTGTTTTTCACATAGCATCTCAAAAGCCTCCTTTGCTCTCTTTGATAAATTGCCCAACTTCTCCTTTCCCATCTCCCGAATCAAAGGTTTTAGCAGCTTCAGTTTCTTGGAGAATCTATACATTGCAGAGGTGGAATGAAACAATCTCTCTGTAGAATCCCAATACTTCTGCACCATGGGAAGAAAACCAGGAAGTGTACCAATCGCATTCACATACTTAAAAGGTCTTTTGATTTTCTCTCTTGGTGGGAACAATTGAATTTTGCATCTCAAGTGGTCAGAGCACCCACCTGGCTCAAAAACTGAATAAGCATTGCTAAATCTGATCAGAGCCACTTCATTCAAAAGCACCCTATCCAGCTTCTTGTAAATAACTCCATCCTCCCTCTTGTTACACCATGTAAACAGTGGACCTTGATAAGCCATATCTGTTAATTGACAGTGTAATACCATAGTCTGAAAGTCTCTGGTACCCGTTGAAACTCTACTCATATTATCAAACCTCGAGCTCTCAACACCATCGAGAATCTCGTTAAAATCTCCCATAATCATCTAAGCCTTATTTTTAAAACTAGGAGAGTTATGATGGTAAATCACATCCTCCCAAAGTTGCTTCCTCCTCTCCATTAGATTACTAGCATATATACACGAGCAATAGAACTCCTCTTCACCTTTTAACTCCACCCGACAAGTGATAATCTGGTCAGATTTGTATACAGGAGTAATGCAAATCAAATCCCTCCATGTATCTCTCTCTGGCTAAACCACTTTCACACTGTTGGTGTTTCATTTTATTTTATTGGCTAGTTTGGTGGCTGGCCACAAAATGTTCCTTTGATTGGACATAATTGTGGCTGAACACCAAGCTTTTTCCTATTGGTTGGTTTGGAAAGTAGATACACCTCCCACTTGCCACCCAAGACTAGAATATTTTAATGGCTCCAAAAGTCTTGAATCCTTGATTACCCCGCTTAGATTCATGAAACTGAATTTTAGTAAAGTCTTTATTTGAATATTCAGAAGATGGTTCACACAGCTGATGTAGAGAAAGCCGCGTTCTTTCATAAAACAAGGTCGTACAAGCTTGTCACTTCGACTTTATTTATTAACTTTATTTATTAATTATACGGCTACTGGTCGAGACGAGAAGAACAACAAAACAATGAAAAACAAGAGAACAACACAATTGTTTCTTCTTCTAAGCTTGCTTCATATACTTCTTCTATGTGTATCTTCACGGGTTGGTGTGACAGAGGCTAGATTCCGTCACCCAGGTCAGTCTCTCTCTTTACTCCGAAAATCTTTCACAGTTTTTGAAGAAAAAAATGTTGTAGCAATATTTCTTTATCACAATTACAATTTAGTAAGTTGATGTTTAATGAAATTCCTTGACTACAGCTTCCTGTGATCAAAATCTTTCAGTGGATTAAGTTTCTAAAGAACTGACTAATGTGGTTAAAAGGTGCAGGTGTTGCGACGCTAAAACGTGGACCTGTGGGACCTTCCCAGTCGTGTGGAGCTTCTTCTGGGAGATCAGATAAGCCTTGTAGACGCGTTCGTCCAGGACCTCCTCGTCTACCTTAACTCGTGCTCTCGCTACAAGAGTTAGCAACGTCGAATAAATTCAATTACACAAAGACCTTGCCCACCGTAGATATTATGTATTTTTTCATCACTATATAGTAAGATATAACTCTTAAGTCGGGTTTACCATGATGTCTTGGTGAAAAGGGTTTACAAACTCCACATTACAAGATCCCAAGTAAACACGATTAATGTTGTTAATACAGAAATTAAAAAGCTTCTAATACTTCCACGGAAGAACTCTCGCAGACTTTTCTAACTCCATAAAATATCAAACGTTTCTTAATTTCTAGAATCTAGACAGCACAAAGAAAAAGGAAGTAATAAGTTTCAGGTCTAAGAGACGCTTTGATGATGAAACTAGACCATGTACGCCTCTGCTCTTTGCTTTTTTGTCAGAACAAGAAGAGGATCAGACTGAAAAGTATGAGTTGTAGTTTGTTGCCTATTTCTATTTTTTAAGCACATCCAAAGAAGTGCTCTATTGACTGCGAAGTGAAAACATTGGGAGCAGTTCGCTCTGGTTTCGATGCAGAGACATGAAGCTGATATTTGATGAACCTCTGCAATAACACAAAACAAAGGGAGAAACCAATTTAGCTAAATGGTGGATAAGAATGTAAAATCTTTTTAAAAACAAGGGCAAAGGACTTTTACAGCAAGTTGTGTGCTGATCTCTAGGTTTGTATCAATATGCCAGTCAGGTTCTAGTTGTCTAACAAAAGAAGTTCTTCCTATCTCTGTACTACAAAACAAGACCTGCAAAAGTTTATTTATGTCACAATATTGTAAGTCCTCGCATTGTAAAAAACATAAGACACCAAAGGTTGCTAGAAAATCATTTGAGACCAATAAAGAATACAAGATTATCGTGAGTACCTTATCTTTGACCAAACCACCAGAGGTGAAAACACCGGCAGTCTCTAGAGCCTGTAGAACCCTGGCCTGCTCAAAATAAGAGTTTCAGAACCACTGATAATTAACTTGTTATCTTAGTTAACCGCAAAAACATAAACACAAGAATACACACTTGTCTCAAGCATTTAGTTGCACCAATGTCATATCAGCTCACAAATCCTTCTTATCAAACATTATCCATTACTTACTTTAACCGAGAAAAAAATCCATGTTATGACCCACTTCCCCGGTTTTTAAGCTAATCATGTTTAATGATGATAGTAACCCCACCTAATTTGCTGTGCCAAGTACTAAAACAAAGGCCAGGAAAAACACTGAATGTAAAAGATGTTGTTGCTTACTTCACATTCGTCATCAAGAACTCTTTCCATGAGATATAAATCAGAACACTTTGTAATCTCTAGGAGAACTTCCAAAACAGATGACCTCACTGTTGCTTGTTTCTGCATTATTTTTTTTCGACAGTCACATAATGCAAATAACTTACATGAATATTACCAAAAAGGGAAATGTTACTACTTGGAGTTCTTCTTCCTTCCTTCACTAAGCTTCTGCCTAACTATCTGCCCCAATGTAGGCTACAAAAAAAAAATCATCAACAACACTGTAGGTACAAATTTAGAAACTTTTGGAGTATAAAAACAGAGAATGTTTACTTTCACAGGCTGAAAAAACTGATCAACGACATCTTGCACTCCGTTATCCTCATGAGTAGATGAAACATCAGAAGCTACATTTGACTGAGCAGCACTAGAGGTTTCAGCTGATTGAATCCTACGTTTCGGTTGCCTTCTTCGAGGCTCTCCTGGTGGTGTTCTCATAGCCCTCCATGTGAATATCACAGCGATAGCAAGCCCAGCAATAGCACCAATTGATCTTGAATCCTAAATTACAATTATCAAAATTTCTCATAAAGTTTTGATTTTTCTTTCCAAGAAGCTAAACCCAATTAGACTCAGAGTTTCCAGATCCGATTATAGAAACCCATGTCAAGATCGAGAGAGATCGAACCAGATTGGGAATAGATGTTGAGAAGAGGCTAGACATCTTGAGAGTGACGTAAGCGCTTAACCGTTTGATTAAACGAACAATCTCATCAGTAGGCGAAGAAGACGATTCCGCCATAACCCTTCCACGCCCGAAACGTAAAAGCGTCGTCGTTTAACACGGAAATTCGGACAAGAAGATTCTAGCTTCGAAAGCTGTCTGAAAATTTTCAGAAAAGAAGGGCACTGTACTTGGGGAAAGTACATCCGATGAAACTGACACGTGTTTATTTTCATGCGTGGCGATAGATAAGCATGTGTGACCACGATTTCTACCGTGGGGCGCGATGGATATGATTTCAACGTGGAAGGAGTTGAGTGGAAACGGTGCGTTTTGTTGTTTTCTTCTTGCTTTGAAGTCGTTTTACATATCAACGCAATACTGTACAATCCGATTTGTAAGAAATTTAGGAGACGAAATTTGTTTACAGTTGGTATAGTTTGTTACTTAAGCCATCAATTGGTATCACTTCACATGTGAAAAGACGCTGACTGAGAGATGAATATACAGACCAGGCCAGAGCGTTTGGTGTCCCATTCAGATTCGGTTCGGTTTTGAATTTTCGGTACTAATCATAGACGTCCCAAAATTGAAATGGACTCGGTTCGGTTTCGGATTTTAATACTAAAATAACCAAAAAGATCCGAAAAAAACACACAAACAAAAAAATAAATATAAAACGTGAAAATATCTAAATCCAAAATCATGCAATGGTACATTACTAGAAAATAAGAGTTAATTTGTTCAAATCCATACATACAAATAGAATCTTATAACGCAAATAAAAATGTATAGTATTATTGTGGGATGTTGCATCTCCGTACTCTGAAAAATGCAAAAGATTGTTAACAATTAACATTCAAATTGAGTCTAAGCTAATACAAGTTTTGTTGTGACGGATACGAGAAGAAACAGATTAACAGAATAGATGAACAGAAAAGAAAGACACAGAGATTTAACGTGGTTTGCCCCTAAAAGTTACGTCCATGGGAAAAGAGAGTATTTTATTTGATGGAGAAGTTACAGAGATCTGTCTACAGGAAGAACATATCTAATTTCTCTCTAATACGGCTGCTACCTAGGTTTAGAGAAGACACACAATATATATAGTTGTATCCTAGAAAAACCTAGCTCATATGGGCCTCAAACACTAAATCCCAACATATTCAAGGCATTATTCAACAAATCTCCACCTTGACTTGAATCCTCCATAACCAAATATACCAGAATGCACTTCGTCGTGCTCAGAACAAATGTAGTAGACTCTCTCTTTGCCTCAGATGTTCGGTCGAACTCAGATGTCGAATGTCCCGTCGGACTAGTTGCTCCTCAGAGCTAGATGCCCTCGCTTGGGCCCGATGCCCTCGCTTGGGCCAGATGCCCCTTAGGGCCAGACGCCCATCAGGGCCAGACAC
>JABAYD010016108.1:0-14001 GCA_014822095.1 Diplotaxis tenuifolia
GTGAGATACCATTTTCTGAGAGATGAGAAGAGGATTGAAGTGAAGAAGGTAGGAACAGCTGATAATCCTGCGGATATGTTCACTAAGCCGGTTCCTCACAGCAAGTTCAAGCATTGTCTTGATTTGCTGAACATCTCAAGCTGTTAATCTGGCCCTGATGGGCGTCTGGCCCCAAGCGAGGGCATCTGGCTCTGAGGAGCATCTGAGTCCGACGGGACATCTGACATCTGAGTTCGGAACACGAGGAAGTGCAGTATGGTACATCTGATTATGGAGTATTCAAGTCAAGGTGGAGATTTGTTGAAACATGCCTTGAATCTGCGAGCTGAGAAATTGATCGATACAGGAGTCATCTATCGGTCGATCTGACCCGACACAAATCAGTCGATGCAAGACTTAATGTATCGGTTGATATGTGTCAGATCCAAGAAATATGGAAAGTTTCATTAAATGCTTTCTTATATATATCTTTAGGGTTTTACCCTAGTCTCTATGTGTCTTTCTTTTCTGTTCATCTATCTGTTAATATGTTTCTTCTCACATCCGTCACAACTAATACAAAATAATAATAATAATAGAAAGAGATACAATACCACCAGACATGGTTGAGCAGAAAAGAGCAGCTGGTGCATCTTTAGTTTCCTCTTTAATCGAGACTCTCTTGTTCCAGATCAAGTTGAGTTTCTGGTTCAGAGGAAATGCAACTCTTAAGCTCAATCTTCAGATTAATGATTTCTTCTTCTTGCATTCGAATCTTTACATTAGCTTCTTTAAGCTCTCCTTCATATACATTAATTTTCTGAAGGAGATCAGTGTTGTTGTCACCATTAACACATTCCTGCTGTAGACGGAGTTTCTCTTTAGTTTCTTGAAGCTCAAGTTCTAGATCAGCCATCTTACGGATCAATGCCTCGTCGCCATCTTCATCATTAACAGAGGAATGATCAGGAACCAACTTAGAGTCAGAATCGGAATCAGAATCAGACAAAGAAGATGAGTCTTCCTCTTCGTTGTGAGGGTGACTCGGTTTCTCTTGGGAAGTAGGAGATGATTTCTCAAGAGAGCCCTGTGGCTGTATCCCAGTCCCAGAGGAATGATTTTTCTGAAGTTCACAAGTAGCTTGATCATAACACTCAGCCAAAGCGCTATACATTCGGTAAAACTCCTCCACAAGTTGGATTAACTCAGGACGCTTCTGGTAATAATTTGAGCTTTCTTGGCAAAAGAGTCTGCGTCTTCTTCAATCAACTTTAACATGTGTTTCACACGGTCATCCATCTATGAGAAGCCATAACAGGAACAAGTTCAATACAATTATATGGAGAGAGATCTTAATGGTAAATGAGGTATAACTTACTCTCTAGATTCTCTGCAAGCCATTTTGAGTTCTTGGGAAAATTGTGACTGTCCCACCACCTTGAGTGTGATTTCTTGGTCATTGACGTCTTAAACTGCTTCTTGCTAAGAGCCTGAGAACGCCAGACATAAAGTTGAGTAAATCTAAGGACCAAGAGACCAAACACAATAACCAAGATAACACGTAGTATCTTACAGCAGACGAGGACATGGGTTTGAGGGGTGTAGAAAAACTTAGAAACCCCTATAAGAAGATTCAAGATTGTCAACGAGGTAACTAATAAGATGTTAAAAGACTTGACTGTCTGGTCTTGAAGATTTGCTTGAGCTTATGAAGACAGTTGGGACAAAACAAGAACTTCAAGCTTTAACAATCCATCTTGCCACAACTTTCAAGAAATCCAAAGAATTTCAGCTTTTAGCCGCATTTTATTATTATATGAAACTAATATTGTAATTGTATTTTTTTTATCAACTAATATCTCCAAAGATATATGTTACGTCAATTGTCGTATATTATATCGCCTATATAATATTTCCATAATTTGTAATAACGTAATTAACTAAACAAAAAAAACATGTTAAAGGATCTATACTTACTCCAAGAACCCCTCATGACCCTTTATCCCTTATGTCTTGTGTCCATAGTCCATTTACATTAAACCCCAAAATCCTTATGCTAAGGTGGTACCCAAACCCAAAACACAACACGCCTATATCTACTTATATTCAGTAGATTTCGTGGTTGACTCTAGCCAATTTCCCAAAGAAAATATGTTTTCAAATCTCCCTTATCCCTTATAGGATATTTCCAAAATTTGTTCAAAACCTTTTGAAAATCTTCTCTTAATGAATTTCTTTCTCCGAGTTAAATCCCTTATATATTAAAGAAGAAGCATTCTAAAAATACTTTCATACTATAATGGACATGTGACAGTTTTACAAAGATTTGATAAAACATATGATGGTGCGGTCACAATATATTCATAAATGCGTTCACACTATATTTTATTTTTTCAATTTAAAATTCACATGCATGGTCCATTAAAACTCTGGATTTTTAGTTTTGAATCAAAACAGATGACGAATTATATATAAATTATTTTTATTGTATATGGACAAAGTTTGGAAAAATATTCATAAATTTAGATTCAATTCTTTATCTATTTTGATTTGAACCAAAAAATCAGAATATCCATAACTCTACAAAGCAAATCAAATACTAAAATACAATATCCGAAAAAGAAGTAAATCAAAAATACCAATTTTTTTGTAATAAAATATTATTATATTTTTTATTTATTTTTAAAATTTTATTTTATTACCGATCAACTTGGATATTCTTTAAAATTCTAAAAAAATTTGGATTTCCGAATCACAGAATATCAAGGTGGCTAAAGATAAAACTGACACAAATGCCTTCAAATACTCAGATATTCGATCCCTGTCCACCCATGTTTACAGATACAAATTTATTTTATTTATATGAAAAAATTACTATGTTTAGGTCTATTTTATTTTTAATTAATTTTCTTTTAATTTTTTATCTTTCATTTGTTATTTTGAACAAATATGTTATTCAGATTATTTAACAATATCTTTATATATTTATCAACCATTTTTATATACTTTTACATATATATACAAGTGTACATTGAATATGAGCACCTTATAACTGAGTATTCATCACAATTAAAGTATCTAATTTTTTTGAAGTTAAAATATTATTTTTCTTAATGCTTATTTTAATACCGACCAAATTGTAGTGAAATGATTTTTCTTAATAATTTTTTTCTTTAACTATTATCCATTTAGAAATATTATGAAACCATTAGTTAGATGTCATGACTATCTAAAATTCACAACACGAAAACAAAAAAATAATAGTAATTTTCGGTTATCACCGAAAAAAACAAAAATATAAACAATTAGCCGAACAAATCAGAAGAAATATTAATTTAAAATGATAATTATATCTTGGAGATTAAAAACAAAAAGAAAAACTAAAACCGAACATACATTCAAACTAATTAGATTTAATATCACTTTACTAAAAATAATCAAACTAATAATCACATTCCGCGCAAAGCGCGGATTATTATCTAGTCTTTAGTTATTTAGCCTCCAAGTAACCTCTGATTCAGCTCTAGGCCGGCTCCAATTTTAGTTTCCAAGTCATCATGTAGCATTTCTTGTACTACTCCATGTAGTACTTTATGACTGATACATGAACACCTTGAAGATTTTTTTTCTTCACCTTCTAAAAATCAGTCTTCACTACACTAACAATTTATCGTATCATTGTACTTGCAATATCACTAGAGCCTACCGATGAAGGTGCTCTACTACTTCGACAAAACTCTTAGCAACACTTGGACCATCCGACTATTTCTTTTCTCCGAATATATCTACCAAGGTTGTTTCAAATGCTCTGTATTAAGGCTGAGCATAAGCAGAGTACTTATTATTTTAACTATACTTAATACTTGATTTGTTGTGTACGAGTAACAAAATTTTCGATTTGGTATTTGATTTGTTAAAAATGAGTCATTGTTATTTTGAATGTTTTCTCAAAAAAAATGAGTTATGCGCAAATTAATTGTCCCGGTCTATTACTTACTACTTATGAATATTTGTTCACTATGCTAATAAAGAACACGAAAATTACTATTAAAATAATTGTATATTACAAAGAAGAAAAATAAACAAAAACATGAATTTTTCAATATAGAAAAACTATTTATTTATCACAACAAAAATAAATTTTCAAAGCAGGTAATATGTAATATCATGCTGACTAGCTATTTTTTCATATTTGCTACTTTTGTACTTATAAGTCTTTAAGTTTTATTATGAGAATTTTTACACTCTAGGACACAATTCCACTTTTAAATTACACTCCAAGTGACAATTTGTTTGAGACACACATTGTGGATGTGTATTGTCTTTTAAACCATCAAACTACATATAGCTCTTGTTCACCTCTGTTCAAACTACATAAACCTCTATAAATTAATAATGTTGGGACTTTGAAATTTTATTAATTTATAAAGATATTAATTTACCAAAAAAGTCCTTTTTAGATTTATTTATTTTGATGTATGGTTTTATACATAAATATGAAGAATAATTAACTTTACGGTATACACCTTGATTAAATTTTCTTGATAGAAAAATTTATATTGTTTTTATTCGATTATTTGGTACATAAACGTAAACGTAAATGCATTTTAATTGTAAAATAAAAAATAATATTAAAGTGTTTATAAATATTAAGAAAAATAAAGATAGATTTCACTATAATAAAAAAATTATTTATGAAACTTTATATTTATTAAATTTATAATATTTATAAATATTAATTATTAATTTATGTTTATATTGGACCATATAGTTACATAAGGTATTTCAAAATTTTATTATATTATTATTTTATCGATTTGTGTCATATTTTACACCGATTCAAGTTGGGAGCGACGAAATTTATTAATTTATAGAGATTATTAATTTATCGAGTATTAATTTATAAAATTTCTACTATTTGTAAAATAAATAAAATAAAGAAATAATAGATAAAATAAAGAAACACAAGTCATCTCTCATTCCTCGTTAAAATCCCCAATTCCACCCCATGAACCCTAATTTGACGAACCTTAACTCATCGATCCAGCAAGGACACCAAGAATCCGTAGCCCTCTCCGCCGATATGTGACTGCAACCTCCTCAACACATCTTTGTCTCTCATCGTCTCCACTCTTCTATTACCCATATTTGTCTTTTTCATCCTCACTCGTGATCCCGACGAACTAAGATCGTAAAATCTCACCGTCTCTCTTCGGAATCTCGCCGTCTCTCCTTGGAATCTCACCGTCTTTCATCCTCTTCACTCCACTCCTTCGACTCTCATCATCTCATCGTCATGGCCCCTGATTCGAAATCAAAAGAAATCAAAGAATCGCCGACTCTCTACTCGTCAAAGAGGTTAGGTTTCTTTTGTCATCAAATTTTCCTGATCGAAACTAATTCTTCATTGTCTTCCATGTCAATGTCTTTTGTGTGTTTGAACCGAGCCAATTAAACCGAATATATTTTTTTGTATAAAAATATTGTTCTCGTCAGCTTCTTCGCCACAGCAATCTCCTTGTTGCTGCCTTTGGTCACCAAACATCACCTTTGCATCACCTAGCCACGCTCAGATCCACCAACGTGACCATCTGAAGTTGAGAACTCAGAATTGCAATGAAAGCTCAATCCATGACCACATCCACATGTCATCTTTCCACAACAATACCATCCACAACAACACCATCCACAACAATTACTTTCCCAAATTTAATGAGGAGGACTGACGAGAGAGGTGGTCTAGTGTGTTGATCATAGACAAATCTGATTCTAGAGATCTGTACTATAACTTAGCTCGAACTTCATCAAAGTGAGTTTCTTTCCTTTTTTTCTCTTTGTGCTTTCAATTCAAATTGAGAGTACATGTTTGTTTTCTGATTCATTTGCAAAGTTTTATCTTTCTGATTCAAGTTCTTACGAATTGAAAAAAGTCAATGTATTTTATTTGTTTCATATATTAAAAAACAAAGGATTTTAGGCTTGATTTTTTTGTTTTATTATCGAGCTTTAGTTCTACTTAGGGGTTGTACGTTTCTCCATTTGTAATCTCCATTCAGCTGATCCATCTATCAAATCCATACAAATGATTCGTCCAGATTTTAAGGGTTGTTCGATTTTTTATCTAGATTAGTCATCTGAATGAATATTATGTTTGTTTTTTTTTTTTTTAATTTCCATTCAAATGAGTTTGATAACCAAGTTACAAATATACCATTGTTTTGATTTAATCATATGTTTGCTATTATTATTTTTTTATTTTTTATTTTAGTGGGAAAACATTTTTTGGTTTTGACGGGAAAATTGTGTTTTGCGGTTTTGGCGAGAAAACGAGATTTTTCCGGATTTGGCGGGAAAACAATTTTTTGGATTGGCGGGAAATTTAGATTTTACGGTTTTGGCGGAAAAACGAGATTTTCGAGTTTTGGCGAGAAAACGAGATTTTTTGGATTTGGCGGGAAAAACGAAAATTTTCGGTTTTGGTGTGAAAAGGGGATTATGTGGTTTTGGTGGGAAGACGAGATTTTTTTGGATTTGGTGGGAAAACAAATTTTTCGGTTTTGGTATGAAAACGGGATTATGCGGTTTTGGCGGGAAAACAAAATTTTTCGGTTTTGGCGGGAAAACGGAATTTTGCGGTTTTGACGGGAAACCGATATTTTGGGTTTGACGGGAAAATGAGATTTTGCGGTTTCGACGGGAAACCGATATTTTTGGGTTTGACGGGAAAACGAGATTTTGCGGTTTTGACGGGAAAAATGAAAATTTGGGGTTTTGGCGGGAAAATAATATTTTCGGGTTTGATGGGAAAACGAGAATTTCAGTTTTGATGGGAAAACAAGATTTTGCGGTTTTTGGCAGAAAAATGAGATTTTGCAGTTTTGCCGAAAAAACGAGATTTTTTGGATTGGCGGAAAAACGATATTTTGCGGTTTTAGTAGGTAAACGAGATTTTGTGGGTTTTGTTAGTTTCGTATGTCACAAAATAATATTTTGTTTTAAATTCGTAATTTGTGAATTACAACAGGGGTATAATAGACATTATACTATTTTGAATGAACCATCTCCATTCAAATGGTTCAAACTGACTCAGCTGAATGAACTTTAAACTTAAGCATAAATTTGCGAAAATCATTCAAATGAGCCATCTGAATAAACTGTATTTTTTGTCTAAACAAACAAAAAGCTCATCTCCATTCGAATGAATCATTTGAATGGAGAAACGAACAACCTCTAGCTCACGTGTCTAAAGAAACTGGATCTCGAAATATATTATTGTGTAGGAAAACATGATCTTAGCTCATAGGAGGTCTTGATAATAAGGCTTATGTTCTTGGACATGTCGATTATGGTGTTTGTGTATCATTTGTTTGATAGAAGAGAGGTGGTTTGGTTTGATTTCTTTTGTATGTATGGGATTTTACGGTCTTTATACATGATTTTTCTTTTGTAAAAGACAATGATGTGTATATTGCAATGGAGAGGTGCTGGAAGTGCCTGTGGATACCGCAATGAAGATGGAAGTCGTGGTGGAGGCGTGGTGGAGCTGGCTGTGGATATCTCATGGTTACAAAGGTGATGGTATAGAGATTGTGGATACTGAGGTAGTGAATACAAAGGTGAAGACGTGAGGGGTGATATGAGGGGTGATATAGTGGTAGTGAAGATGGCTACTTTGAGGGGAGAAAGTGGTGGATAGATGTTAAACATGAATTCTCCAATGTATTGTTTTAAGTTTTTTTTTTCAGAGTTTAATTAAATGAATTTTAGTAAAAAAATATATAAGGGAGGCCACGGTGGAAACAGAAAGAAAGAAGAATCGATAGTCAATACAAATCGGCTAGATTCCAACTAGTTTAGTTAGACAAAAAGAAGGATTTTATTGTCCAAATTTTTATCTCTCTCGTTAATAATGTGTCGCACAAACAGACTTTGTCCGTTAGCGTAAAGAATGACACAAATGTCTCTTAAAGTGTAACTCACTCTTTTATTATTTGATACATGATGACAATGACTAATAGTTGAAAAAGCAAAACTTATTCAAAACTAGTTATGGATCCGTACAATGCACGGGTTTGGATTGATATTTTAATTGCATGTAGAACATAAAAAGAAATTTATTGTAATTGTAAGATATTTACATATATATTGTCAACTTATTTTAAGGAATAAAATTTTATTTTCAACGTAAATTTTGATTGGTATTTATGTTTCAGTATATTTCATATATACTTATTTATCAACAACTTTGTAAGGCTAGAGAGAATAAATTAAATCCAAAAAATCAAACCAATTTCATGCCCGGAGAACTATAAATTATAATGAAATACAATGAATTTTCTTGTTTAAACATATTTTAATATTTCTATGGCTATTTAGTAATGTTTCTGTTGTCATTGTAGAATTCCAGAATTTTTGTATGCATTTGTTATCATATGTATACATTTATTTGCATGATACAATTTATTTAAATTGTTACTTTCTGAAAATCAAAAGCATAATCAAAATCATAATTCAAACAATACTTAATCCCGGAAAATGCTCACAAATAATTTACATCTTGCTATGTCTTGATCAAAACAATTGTCATGATAAGAATAATATTAGTATTTTTGAACGTTATATTTTTTTCCAAATAATTATGGTTGTTTAATCCATATTGTTGTTTGCAGTTCAATTTTACTGTATAAGATATAAAATCTATAACAAAAAAAGAAAATTGAAATTATTTAATAGAATTGAACCAATAACTTACGAAAAAATCATGAACGGAAAAAGTTATTTTTCTTTCTAACAATAAAGTTAGATTAATACGTCGAATGACATGTATAATTAAACTATGAACATCCATATTTTTAATATTTTTATATAATAAAATGTTATATAAATATGAAATTATGAATATTACCATATAATTTATATAATAAGATGTTATATATATATGAATGAATATATATATATATATATATATGAAATTATGAATATTACCATATACATTTGTTGGTTTTTTTAGTTAATTTAAAAATCAAAAATTTCACGCGGTATTCAAGATAATTGGTTTCATGTAATTGCTCTTTAGTCTTATCTAAAATTTATGATATGAGCTTTTGTAGTTTTTATTGCAATATTACACATTTTCAATAAGTATTCTTGCATTTAATCCATTTTTAAACTTTTTATGAAAAAAATAATTTACAAAACTTTGAATTGTATTTTCTTATATAATAAACAATTTTTTTTAAAATTTTTTTGTCATCAACATAAACAGACCCTATAAAGACTATGCAAACCAAACTGGTAACTTCGTATCCATGTGAAAGACAAATAATGTTTGGTTCTGGCACACTGCTATACAAATTATTTTACTAATAATATATATATGATATTTTAGAAACTTTTTTTACCTTTTCATCAAATAACAGAAAAAAAATCTTTATTCTTTTTCAAATTTATGCGAATATGTGAAAGAACATTCACAAAAACTTACATAATTTTTTGTGTATCTTTTTTGTATAATTGATGAAAAAATATGAGAAGCA
Source organism: Diplotaxis tenuifolia (assembly GCA_014822095.1). Taxonomy (NCBI): domain Eukaryota; kingdom Viridiplantae; phylum Streptophyta; class Magnoliopsida; order Brassicales; family Brassicaceae; genus Diplotaxis; species Diplotaxis tenuifolia. The sequence goes on from JABAYD010016108.1 coordinate 9,516, forward strand.
CAAAACATTAAGAGAGCTTAATCCTATATATAGATGTGAATAACTATAATTTATTCTGGTTTATATTTTTAACAAAAAAATAACTATTTAAATTAAAATATTGTCTATTCATTAAGACATATTTCAAATAATTACACTACAAATATTTCTTTTTTTTTAGAATTTCAAAAACTTAAAGCTACTTTAAAACACGCTGTTATAATTTCTTACATGTAAATTATTATAAATCATTCTTTGTTTAGATAATTTTTAAAATTTTGAAAGTTTAGAAACAATAATATTAAAGAATTTGTAAAAATATTAACCATTGTTTTTATCTTATTATATATATTTTATTAATCATGAGATATTATAATACATGTCAAAATTTTAAAAGGAAAATTATTATCAAATATTTTTTACAATTATGTTGTCTTTAGGATTTTAGAAAATCAATAGTATGAAATTAATTACTTTAAAAACATTTTTTAGTTAGGATTTTTAAAAAATACAATTAAACACTCTTTACTTTTCAATATTAAATAAAATTTATTTTTTTTCAAATTTGTTTTTATTACTTTAATAGAAATTTTTAATCATGAGATATTCTAACACATCTCATAATATTAAAAAGAAAATTACAATTAAATAATCATTTTAAAATCATTTTCTATTTAATATTTAAGAAAAATTATCATTATTATATAAATTATTTTACAAATATTTTTTGTTTATAGTTTGTAAAAACAAAAAGAAAACTACAATCGAACAATCTTTACTTTTTACTATTAATAAAATTTAAAATTATTTTTTCCCAAAAATTGTTTTATTATCTTAGTATATATATTTTTTCTTATCAAATAATACTTTGTAATTATGTGTTTAGGATTTAAAATTGGAGACTACTATTAAATAAAAAGAAGATTACTATCAAATTATCTATTACAATTATTTTGTCTTTAAGATTTTAGAAAAAAAATATGAGAAATTTTAATTTCATGCAAAAGATAAAAAAAAAAGAAATTGTATTGTAATTATAGGATCTTTGCAAATATATATTTTGACCTTATTTTAAAGAATAAAATTCTATTTTCCACGTAAATTTTGATTGGTATTTATGTTTCACTAATCATATTGTATATACATTATTTATTCATCAACAACTTTGTAGGGCTAGAGAGAATAAGTTAAACCCTAAAAATCAAACAAATATTTGCCCGAAAAACTATGAGTTATAATGAAATACAATGAATTGAAAATATAATGAAATGACAACGTAATGTACATTCTTATGCTTTTAATTTAATATATGTATTAACTTTGTATGTTATTTTTTGTTTATACATATTCTAATATTTCTATGCCTATTTAGTAAAGTTTCTGTTGTCATTGTAGAATTCCAGAATTTTTGTGTGCATTTGTTATCATACGTATACATTTATTTGCATGGTAAAATTTATTTAAATTGTAACTTTTTGAAAGTCAAAAGCATAATCAAAATCATAATTTAAACATTACTTAATCCGAGAAAATGCTGACAAATAATTTACATCTTACTATGTCTTGATCAAAAACACTTATAAACAATATTAGTATTTTGAATGTTATATTTTTTTCAAATAATTATGGATGTTCAATTCATATTGTTGTTCGCATTCCAATGTATAAGATGAATATCAAACGAGGAACACCCTTTTAATCAATAAGATTGTCACATATTAGCAGGTAAAAAGACCAGTCAAATCCTTTCGTAATCCAGTTGTATTTGGTACCGGACCAAACCGAACAAAACATAGACAAAATCAAGTGGACCGATTGATAATAGACAAAATCAAGTGGACCAATTGATATCAATTAAACCGGATGTAAATAATCAAGTCTATTATAGGGGGAAACCGGTTAAATATATGTTCGCAAACCAAGATTCAATAACCGGTACCCGTTGCGTTTAGGTTTTAATGGTCCCACCACCGTCTATTCTTGACGGACACCAAAATTGAAAAAAAAAAACAAATTGGGGAGAAGATAGATCCCAAAAAGATGCTCACAGGGAAACCCTAGATCCACCCAAAATCGGATCCATCGATGAGCGTGAGAGAAGTTGATTGAAGGAATTGAGGATTAAAGATTGAAGATTTGATCTAAATTCGCGAGATGGAGAGAGATAAGGCAACGATGTCGTCTTCATCGTTTCCGTCTTCGTCGTCGGCTTCATCTTCTGCTGCGTCTTCCCTGGCTGCGAAGGCAATTAGAGCATCTTCTGCGCACAGAGACTCCTCTCTTTCATCTGCCTACTCTTCTCCTCCTGTTCCCACTCCTCCCAAGGTGTCGTCTTTTGTTTTTGTGTCTCACTCTCTTTCACGGGTTACTCTGTTTTTGCTTCAATTAAAATGTGGGATCTTTTTCCATTTTTGTATAGGAGGTGGTGAAGAATAAGCCTTATGAGTACACGTCTATGAAGAGTTTAAACGAACCTAAACGAAGCTTTTGGGGTAGTCTTGCTAGTAAAGCTAAGGCTCTTTTAGATGAGGATCATGATCCTCAACAATCACCTCAAAGTCCCACCAGAACGGAGCACAACATGCCCTCTTCCACTTCAGGAGCAACTAAGGTCGTCTCTGATTCATAAGCCCTTTATAATTCTCCTATGAGTAGCGTAATTATGAAGTTTAACGTGTCACAGGAAGCTGGTAGGAAAACAGAGAAGCCTTCCTTACAGAGAAGCTTAGATGCCATCACTTCTTCCTTGAATTACATTGGTACTGCAGTTGAGGTTAGTTTCTTGGTTCTGTAAGAGACAGATGCAATCTTCTTCACTGTACTAAATGAGAGTTCTTGTTTGGGCTGTGTCTGTGAATTTTTTTAGGAGGGAATTACTGCTGTGGAGACACGTACTGCAGGGATCATTCAAGAAACACGTAAAAAGATTAAGAAAAAGCCTAGTCTTTCACGGAACCCTGAGATACAAGCAGATTTGGAGATTCAGCTCAAGGCTTCTCGCGACGTAAGGTGGCTGCTCTGTATCATTTTATTGGTTCCCAGCAGCAAATATATCTCCTTTCTGTTGTTTAAATATAATATCTTCAGTTACTGATTATTGATTTTTAGAAATCAAAAAAAGTTACAGACTTTTTATGTCAACAGGTTGCAATGGCCATGGCTGCCAAGGCAAAGCTTCTTCTTCGGGAGCTGAAGATGGTAAAATCTGATCTGGCCTTTGCAAAGCAGCGCTGCGCTCAGCTTGAAGAAGAAAACAAGGTTCTGAGGGAGGATCATAATGGCGAAAACAGCCAAACTGATAACGATGATCTTGTATGAATTTATACCTTTTACTCTTTACAAAGGTGAACAATCTTTTTAGCATTCTGATATTTGGTTGTGTCTTTTGTCACTCATCTATATAGGTGCGACTTCAACTTGAGACGTTATTGGCTGAGAAGGCTCGGTTAGCTCACGAGAACTCCATATACACACGCGAAAACCTCTATCTGAGAGGAGTGGTCGAATACCACCAGCTAACGATGCAGGATGTGGTCTACTTTGATGAGAAGACTGAAGAAGTAACTGAGGTATATCCTATTAATGTCACTTCTGTGTCTTCTCCATCAGATATGTCTCGCACTCATCCAAACCCACTGGAGTTCAAGTGAGACACAACAGCACTCGGTTTATTCTGTTCTTGTAGTGAGTCAGACAAACAAGACAAACCAAACGTCGTCTGTAATCACTCTGTATCTGTAGAAATATATGTACTCTGTATTCTCTTCTCTTTGGGGTGGGGGGCAGTCTTAAGCATTTAGCTGTGAATGTTATCTATAAATTATACCCTTGATTATTATATCAAATAAAAAGGAACGTCCTATTATTTCCCTGAAAGTTTATCATAAAGGCTAATAATTAGTAACTTCTTGTTGACAAAAAAAAAAGAGAATTCGACCAAAAAAAGTACGAAAATCGAATTGCCAAATAAAACTTGAACTCGAAGCTGATCAAAAAAATATTATATTTTCTTTGATTTTTTAATTTTATTTGAGAACTTATCATTGACTGGCCATTTCGGCACACCGTGATCTTGCAGTGTAGACGACGTTATTCTAACTTTTCAATCTCAGGACTTGAACTCAAGAACTCAAAGCCAAACAATATTGTCTAAGGCCACTGAGATAATGGCACTTTTGTTGAAATGTCTAACATATTTTTTTGTTATTGAGTATCCCGAAAATCTTTAAAAACCTTAAAATTTCAAAAAAATCAAAAATCAAGAATAATCATGAAAATTTTAAAATAAAAAAATAAAAAATTATAAATGAAATTTAATTTCGCTAAAATTAATTAAAAATTCATAAAATATAAAAAATCTAAAAAATGCGAAAAAAACTAAGGATTATAAATCTTCATTTTTGTTGTATGTTCATCCAATATCATATTTTAGCAAAAACATTTGTTATAATATCATTTGCTTGTTTTATCTTAATTATCATTTGTCTATTTTATCTTAAATACATTA